>JAXCGZ010013476.1:20000-93980 GCA_037179515.1 Halocaridina rubra | reverse complement strand
TCTCAAATCTTTTGCATAGTTTTAATATGAAAAGCATTCTTCATTATGATTTTGTTGATATCATTGTTCCCTAAGCTGGTTGGCTGAACAGCCCATCCCTAAGGAAGGCCACTGCCTATCCCGAGCTTTTGCACAAAACTCACAGGAAGTGTATTTCATGTTAGCGGCATATGTGGTTGTGTGGTGCAGTCTTCCATAATGCATTGCCTGCGTTGCTCTTAATGTCCTCAGCTAGAAAGAGTCTTTGAGGAATGTCTGACGGAGATTTTGTATCAAAGTTTGGTAGTGCTACTATCAATAAGCTTATCCAGTTGACACATGGGAAGGAGGGAATTTCACGCACAACAATGGGAAAATGAAAATAGTGTGCGTAGGAGTTAGAACATAACACTCCCTGGCATCCAGAGAGTTCAGATCAGAAGTTGTTAAAATAGGCAACAACTAAAAAACTAAAATTATTCTTTGGCACCATACGCTATAATATGAGTACTTAACTTCAGACAACTAAGTATGAAATATGGCAAAATGATACACCTTCGCAAATTGTTAATAAAATTCAAAAAAGATAATACACCACTGTTAAAAAAAGGCTTATAGCTTTTTATGTAATTAAGTCCATACAAGTTGATTGAAACACTTTTCTGGTGTCTTGCAGTGACCTGACAGATTTTGAATCTCATTTCTATTAGGAAATCAGTCTTGCAACTTTAATAACAATAGGAATATATTTTAAACATTTTAGTATTGATAAATATTGCCCCTTCCTCAGTGTGCCATGTGTTGCTGCGTCCTCTACTCCTGAGAAATGTGAGGTTGAGATGTCTTTCACCACCTTCAGTTATGGAAGCTGGATATTTCTTAACAGATGGTCTGACCTGGAAGCTGTTATACATATCCAATTCTACTATGTGCTGGCTCTACAGCAAACAATTCCAGGTAGCTATACAAAGGAAATGTGGATAGATTTTACTCCAAAGCAAGCCTTGGACAATACTGAGGCTTTACTGCTCCATGATACTAAACAGGCAGTATTGTGGAGTGAAAATTTTAGTGATATCCAGGCTTCACACAAGCCAATTGGTCCATATTTCAAAGGTGTTCTCAAATGGCCCTACACTGCGCTCTTCAGTACCCTAACTGCAACCACAATCTGAGTGATTATATGTCATTACAAAAATTAATAGTATATTTACAAAGGAAAATTTATAAAAATAATTTTTTGCATGACGGTGTCGACAAGCTTAGATCCAAGTGCTTGGCATTCGAGGCTGCAGCGAGAAACACGGGTGCTTTGGGTTTTTTGCAGCAAACATTCATCCACCCAGGTTGTAACAGCGATTGTCGATGCTGACAAGGACCTATCTGCTGTTGCCACGAGCACCTAACCTAACCTAACCAAGAAATAGCAATATACAAAATTTTTTCCTTTGGTGCTTAATGTTACTAAATGAATGCTACCTTGAAAACTGTAGTAACTTGCTATTTTTTAAGTTAGCTTATGTTAGTATACATTTTCTGAAACTTGCCAAGGTCATATTCACTCAAAACACATAAAAAACTATTGAGAATATATATTTTTCACCTTCAAATTCTCGAATACTAAATTCCACATTTTTACTTTTGCGTGTGTGTGTGTGTGTGTGAGAGAGAGAGAGAGAGAGAGAGAGAGGAGAGAGAGAGGAGAGAGGAGAGAGAGAGAGAGAGAGAGAGAGAGAGAGAGAGAGAGAGAGAGAGAGAGAGAGAGAGAGAGAGAATTCACTATATCCTTAAGGATAGTCATTAATGGTTTTCTTTAATATATTCTTTATAGAGAACATCCATATATGGGGGTCTATTATTATTGTATTATTATTATTATTATTATTTTTATTATTTTTGTGGGACAAAGTAAACAATAGCCTAAAGCACTTTTCATTTCTCTCTCTCTCTCTCTCATATTATTATGACTGTATTATTGTTTTTATCATTATTATTGTGATACACTTAGCTGATGCTTGCCCAAAGTGTTTTTCATTTATCTCTCTTCAACCAGTGCTCATGTCTGATAAATACTAAATCTGCTGCACAATATTTTGTCCTCTGCTTCTGCAGTCTGTTATATTGGGGTCCGTTAAATCGAGGGTTGAGTGTATTGACATTGCTTTTATATATTCACATAAGTTAGTGCCCAGTATTACAGCATGTTAAAACAAACCTATGTAAAATATTTTTCTGAGAGGTACCAACTGCCATTTTAGAGGATACTGTATTAACATCTCAAATGAGTATATAGTGTAGAGACATTAATTATGCACATTAGAAGCCATGATCTTGAAGTAATAATGATGTGTGATACTCGAACATGTAATTACTATTCACTATCAAGTTTGGCTTCGTTAGCTTAGGTACCCTATGTGGTGTATGGGGAAAGTCTCTATTTTAGAAAATAATTGTAATGACTACATCTGTAATTGATTTAATTACTGTAGAGTAGTTACTTAATTTGGTATTTCATTTCACTGTTACGCCCATCTCATCAATGACTATTTTATGCTGTTTAAGTAGGGGTGAATATTGAAAAAGCATTTATTGTTTTACTGGACGTCACATTCAAAATCATCGTAAATTACATGTTTTTTGGTTAAGCTAAGTTAGACTGAGTTAGGTTAGGAGTAATTTCCGATGGTTTTGAGGGTCAGAACTATTCTTATCAACTCAGTTATCAATGAAGATAATAAAATCTGAGCTTGGCCTTCATCAACAGCGACCAACTGAAGACTACAGACCTCATCTTCACCCCGACTGCAGAATCAAGACCTATAAAAACTTTCACGTTCCAATTCTTCATCAACTCTCATACGTACCAAACGATAATCGTATTTATAAATATACGTGTACTAAAGTTGTTCTGGTACTGTTCGACCTATGAAAATCCAGCTCACAACGAAACTGAATATATGATGGAATTTTTCATTTATGGGAAGTCACTATCAATTGCAATTCACCTGCATTAACATGTACAAAGTCGAACTGCTTACATAACTTACATCTTGAGGAATATAAATTCACAAAATGCACTACATAAACGTTCAAGAAATGTTTAGTCGAATAAAAATCAAACGATCCTCGGAGTTTACATTGTGTGGGAGAGCCTCGATGAGTAAATCCTTCGTTCATAAGTAAGATGCCATCATATTATACCATAAGAGCTGAAAATATATTTTTTTTTGTTTTACTCTTAAAAATCAGGGAACACCTACAGTTTAGCGGGCCATACCAATGTTCAAAAGGTAACAATAGATGGCGATAGGCTCTGACTAGAGAACTGGCGGATGAACGCACAACAGAAATGGTGACAATAGGCATACGAAACAATTTTTTACTATCTTAACTAAATATACTTACCTAACCTCTTAGCCAGGGGGGATTCGACCCTTGGAACCCCCATCTTACTATCCTAACTAAAAATACTTACCTAACCTTCAGTCAAACTACTTACCTGAGTGGAGGGATGAGGTCGTTGAGCGGCATGGCCCGCTAACCGTAGACTACCCAAAATCAGGGTTAAAAGGCGCATCAAAATAAATAAGGTACAACCAGACTTCGCGTACTGCATAAACTAGAAGAAGATCTAGTGTGGCCATTTTAGCGTTTTTTCCGCTAGATCTGGATATTTTTACCTCAATCTAGCTGGAAGAAAATGAGTTAAGCGGCTAGCGGGAAATTTTAGCTTTGTATGAAAATGTTTAGCGGTTTTATGGATTTTTTTTTTTAAACATGTTATCATCTCATTAATTATATTATTCCAATCCGATTCACAAAAATAAAATTGTAGCATTATTTTCGATACTTGATGCTTGTATTTCTAAGTACCAGTTGCTAAAAAGTTACCAACTAACATACCATACACGTATCACTCATGATTCCTACTCAAGTTTGTTTTGTCCCTGCCAACCAACGACGGGACTCGGGCGATCTGTATAGTGTAATCGGACCCACGCAAGGCAGTCATTGTTGATTGAGGTTGACGACAGTAGTGATAGGACCTGCCTAAGTATCTCTGTTCTCTTTTCCTCCTCTCTCACAAGAGCCAGAGAAAGAAACAAAGATTGTTTTTGTTTTGCTTTGCGTTCCCGTTTTTGTTTTAGTGAAAACAAGTGACTGTGTGTGTATATACCCCAAATATTTCTGCCTGCTCTTCTCTCTCTTTTATAAGAATTGGGAAGAAAAAGGGAAATAGAAAGTGTTCAGGTTTCTATTTTGTTTTTATCTCTTTTGTGATAGGTAGTTAAAGCCTCTTCCTACCAGTGAAGTAAATTTCTCCTCCTCCACTCCATCCCTGATCTGAGGTGGAAGTTTCTACAAGGAAAAAACAAACAAACCTAAGTATCTCTGTTTTCTTTTCTTCCTCTCTCACGAGAGCCAAAGAGAGAAACAGAAAGATTGCCTTGTTTTGCTATGTTTTTTTTTTTGTGCTTTTGTGTTGTTTTGTTTAACTGAACACACATTTTTGTGTGTTCCATAATTCTATAGAAAGTGTTCAAATTTCAACTTTGCATTTATATTCTGTTTGCTTTTCCATCTCTTTAGAGAGCTGGGAAGAGAAACAAAAAGACCACTTGGTGCTGAACATACTGTGTGGTGTGTATTCTAGTTTTTTCTGGTCCTTCGAACAGGATGGTGCCTAGCCTAGCTAGCATACTTTACTACATTTACTGAATGGAATTTGGAATAGGCTACCTTTGGTATTGTTTTTGAACTTTGATATCAAAACACTGCGCATAAATCCATGGCATATTTTTTGTGATATCACTGCTGATGTCGAATTCTTTAGTCCAAGGGAAGGTTTAGATTAGCTATTTGAATACATGCGTGTGTAATCAAGTGTACCTAGGATATAAATATTATAATCCTAGTGAATTTTGGTATTAGTTTAGTTTGGCCACTAGCCAGAATTATTGTGATTTGTATAAGCTAAAGAATAATCCAGCAAGATGTCTTTACCATCAATTGATGAAAGTAAAGCGTTTGAATTTTACAAGGTTGTAACCGATGATCTGACAGATATGCTCAGTTCTATAGAACATGACCTTAAAGCGTCTCCTCCACCATCCTTACGGTCGTTACAGTTTTCAGAAGCAGAACTTACAAAGTTGTACGAGTCCATTGATGTACATTGGACAGCTAGTCAAGATGCTATTGATAGTACCCAGCTTAGCCAAGTTTCTAGAGAGCACAGAACTCTGAAACGTAATGCCTATAAAGTGCTCATACAAATTAAGTTAGCTATAGATGATCATTTGTCCTTTGGTAGTCAAGCACAAGCTACAACTAGTCAAGCTCCTAGTCAGACAGTAGTACCTGCTAGACCCCTTCCACACCCTAAGTTGCCTGAGATTAAGATTCCTGTATATGACGGTCAGTTGAGTCAGTGGAATTGTTTTGGGGATTCCTTTAGTAGTTTAATTGATAGTCGTCAAGACATTGACCCAGTATTGAAATTTAACATGCTCAGATCTTATTTGAGAGGTAAAGCTTATAGAACCATTGAAGGTCTTCCCATAACTAGTGGTGATTACAGTATAGCATTAAGTTTGTTGAGAAAAAGCTTTGCCGACAATGACCTTTTGTTGCAACAATTACATTTAGACTTGATGAACATCAAACCCCCTGAACATAATTTAAATGAGTTGACTGAATTTCACTTAACATTTCAACGTTTGTTGATGCAAATAGAGGGTGTAACCCAAGTACCTTGTGATGACTACCTAATAAAAGACATAATTGCTAAGAAACTTAGTCCTAAAACTTTAGAGTATCTTTTTAATAAGTACAGTACTTATACTTTGACTATTACACAATTGAAGGATGGTATTGGATACCTTATCAAGGTCATGGAATGTTCTCGTATTCTCTCTGATCAGTCTAGGAATAAGCAAGTTTCACATTCTGATGCACATTCCAAAACTAAAGTAGTAACTAGTCAGAATTCTAGTACAAATTCCAATCATAGGTTTAGTACAGTACCTAAACAAGTAGTTGTGTCCCAGACTCAAAATAAGTCTAATTCGTCATCTAGCAATTCAAGTACTTGAAACAAACCTTGTCTCTTTTGTAAGGATATTCATAATACTAAGTTTTGTTCTAATTACGCAACTCATGAAGCCCGGAAGAACAGAGTTAGAGAGTTAGAACTATGTTTCGTGTGTATGCAGAAGGGCCATAGAGCCTCACAGTGTAGAGAGACGGCCGAGTGTAGAAATTGTAATGGCAAACATCATACCTTTCTCTGCATGAAACTAACCAACCGTAGTACTGCAGTTAATCAAGTGTCATTTGCGTCTAATGCCCCAACAGTTATTAATAATGGAACTAACCTTAACAGTAACATTCCCACTAATCAAGTAGTAGTGGATGATAAGTTTAGAATCCTGTCAGGAAGAGATGACAGTGTCACTAATTCTGTTCAAACAGATGTCCAGACTAATAAGGTTCCACTTCCTTCAGTAGCACTTCCTACAGCAATTGTTAAGATTTCTGGTGCTGGGGTACGTGAAACAGTTAGGATGTTTTTAGATACCGGTGCTCAACTGTCCTTCATTCATTCTGCAGTAGTAAAGCGCCTTAAACTCAATCCAGTGTTTCATATCTCACTTAAACTGACTTCATTTGGTAATCAAGCCGAAAACATTTTGTGTGACGTCGTTCATGTTGTAGTATGCGTTGGTACACAACGTATTCCGATTTATGCTGTCGTCTATGATAAGGTTAACACTACGTTATATGTACCTGGCATTGCTAGTGTTGCAGAAACACTCACAAAAAAAGAGGATCAAACTGGCAGATCTTAACGTTGAGTCTGATGTGATTAGTGACATAAGTATGGTAATTGGTGCAGATTACTATTCTAGATTTGTGACCAACCATACTTTCTATTCTGGAATTACACTTTTGTCTAGTCCAGCAGGTTCGATTATCTTTGGACCTATGCCAAAGTGGGCAACTAGTTCTCAGTCAGTTAACACAGTTAATGGGCAAGATGTGCTTTGCGCTCGTGTAGGAGTACAAACCCTTGAGTCCGAAGTTCAGAACCTTTGGAATTTAGATGTTATTGGTATTAAGAATGAAACTTTAACACCTGAGGAAGTACAATCAGTGAGTCATTTTGAGTCCACTTGCCAGAAGGCGGACAATCAGTATTTTGTGGAATTACCCTTTAAGGGCACTGAGAGACCAGCAACTAACTATAGAAGAGCTTATGGTCAGCTCATGTCACTAGCTAAATCCTTTGCAACTCGTCCAGAACTTTATGGACAGTACTCAGAGATTTTTAATGAGTACATTGAATTGGGATTCATTGAGAAAATTGATAACCCTTCAGTTAGAGACGGACTGACTCATTACTTGCCTCATCATCCAGTCTACAAGAATTCTCCTACCACTCCTATTAGAGTAGTGTTTAATGCTTCTAGTAGAGCTGATTCACAATCAAAGAGTCTGAATGAATGTTTACTAACAGGCCCAAGCCTAACCCATAAACTTGTTGATTCACTCTTTGAATTTCGTACTAACCCTGTAGCTGCTGTATCAGACATTTCCAAAGCCTTCCTACGTATAGGTATTTTGCCAAACTGCAGAGATTTCTGTAGATTCTTGTGGTTCGAGGATGAAACACTTCAGAAGGTAGTTACCTATAGATTTAAAGTAGTACTCTTTGGTACAACATCATCTCCCTTTTTGCTTCAGAAAACACTCACATATCACTTGGAGACACATTCACATCCAGCAGCTAAGTCTCTGATCTCTCATTTCTATGTAGATAACTTTGTTTGTACCTATTCAGACTCTGAACAGTTAAAAACAGAGTATCCCATAGTAAATTCTATTTTAGCAGAAGCCTCTATGCCATTACAAGGTTGGGTGAGTAATGATATAAAATTTAATGATGAAGTAGGTGTTAATTATGACCAATTGGATCTGAATAATGTAAATGTTTTAGGAATTTCTTGGAATGTTGTAAACGATGAAATCAAATTGCACTCCAGTAAGAAAGTGTGCAAGGAGGAGTGTGTGCATCATCAAATCACCAAGAGATCAGTTGTATCTGTAATTGCTGGTGTATTTGATCCTTTAGGATTGTTATCACCAATCTTGATCAAGGGAAAGTTATTCATTTCAAAATTATGGAGAAGTAAGTGTTCTTGGGATGAACCTTTGCCAGAACCTTTAGTACAAGAATTTTCAGTTATTTGCAGAGATTTGAATCAGATGTCAACCATTCAGTATCCTAGATTTGTAATTGTCCCTGGTGTATCAGATTTACACATATTTTGTGATTCCTCTAAAGTAGCTTATGGATTAGTTGCATATGCTGTGGACTTAAGAAGCAAATCTAGTGATATCATTATGAGTAAAGTAAGAGTATCACCAAATCCTCCACTCACCATTCCTAAGTTAGAGTTACTCTCACTTACTTTAGCCTCAGCATTGGCTCAGACACTCTTGTCTAATGAGAAATTAGCATTCAAAGGTTGCGCTATATGGTGTGACAGTGAAGTTGCCATTAATTGGGTGTATCATGATTCATCATCAGATGTTTTTGTGAGAAACAGAGTGTGTGAAATTCGCAATTTGCGATCTAAGTTTGATTTGAACATTTTACATGTCCCATCTAGAGAGAATCCTGCAGATATATTGACCAGAGGTGTTAGTGTATCAAAGTTGAATAGCAATGTCATGTGGAGACATGGACCTTCATTTTTGCTTAATCCATCAGAATATCCACAACAGAAAGAGTTCATTGTTAATTCTACAGTAGTGTATGAGATTTTAACAGAATCTAATGTTAATGAACCCATACTTCCTCATTTTGAGATGAGTAAATATTCATCTCTTACTAAAGTTATGAGAATCATGTCATATGTAAAGCAGTTCTGTAATCATTATTTCCCCGACAAGTTCAGGTTGAATACTCTTCATGCTTGTATTAGATTAGCCCAGTTACAAAGTTTTCCTACTTTATTTGCATTTTTGAAACTACCTGAGCAAAGTGCTAAACCAGCTTCAGATCTCATTAATTTAGTCAAACAATTAGATTTACATTTGAACGAAGATCAGTTAATTTGTTGTGGCAGTAGATTACAGAATTCAGATCTATCTCCTGAAGCACAATTTCCAATTTACTTACCTGCCAAACATCCATTGACCAAACTTATAATAGTTCATTATCATATTCAACATCATCATTGTGGATTAGGACAAATGTTGTCAGGACTTAGGAAGCAGTTTTGGATCTCTAAAGGTAGAGTTATTGTGAAGAACATATTAAAACCATGTATTTTGTGTAAAAAGGCAGTTGGCAAGACGATCTCTCAACCAGGTCCCCCTCCTTTACCAGAAGAAAGAGTCAGATTTGTTAGACCCTTCAACTTAGTTGGAGTAGGATAGGTTGCAAATGATGCCTTTGAATTTTCTGTTTTTGTTCTACACTTTATTATGTTTGTACATGTGATTTATTTAGCTTCCTACCCTTTTTGGGGGGAGAGTGTGGTGATCTGTCTATCACACACAGTTTCATTAGTTATACCTTGTGTGTGTTTTATTGTAATACCATAAGTAATATTGCATCTACCTACATGAATATATTCATTTGAGAGACTATATTATAACAATCATTTATTTTGTAATTAATTCATCATTTTCTCATGAATAATTGGAATTTGTTTTGTAAAGCTAATCTAAATCTTAGGAAATCCTTAATTATGTATAATATGATAAAATTATATCCTTTTATTTTAGAATGTGATGCTCGTCTGATTTGTTTACAGAGCGGACGAGGACTTTCTCTGAGGACGGCACCAGGTGATGAGCTATTGTTAGAGACTCGTAAAATTCGTGTAAATTTATGAGCCTCCCATTTCGCCCCTTGGACTAGTGCTGTCGAATTTGTCAAGCAGTGACCGTGTTTTAATATTGCATAAAGTTTTTGGATTTTGAACAATTATTATTTTGATATTAAGTGTTGTTTATTTTGATGTGTCCAGCAGTCGTGCCTGGAGCTATAACTCTTTGTTATTTTTGTAAAATTTATCTTATTGTCACCTAAACTAAAGTAAAATTTAACCTTTTCTTTTGGGCTGAAATATTGCTCCATTATAATATTAACTTTTTTCAATATATTTTTATATTTTATCGATGAGTCTTTCATTTAAGCCTGGATTTATGCAGTGTTCAGTTAATATTATTTAGTGTATTTGTGTTATTAACCAGTGGGAGTTCTCCACTAACTCTTAAGCAAACGTAACTCATGCCCTTCCCCTTTAGTACCGTACAGTTTGTCTTATATTTAATTATAAGCCAGTAAGTTTTAGCCCAACTTTATTTGAAGTTGGTGGAGTAAATATTTTTGTGTACGGTAGCCTGCAAAAAACTGAGAGTAGACTATTCATTGACCAGGTGAAAGCAGGCATTCTGGGAATAGTCACCACAGTGTGTCTCATAACCAAGGTGATCCGTTGCATATTTTCTGTTTGCCCTCCCCTCTCTCACGAGAGTTGGGAAGAAAGATAGAAGACTGTTTTAGTGATAAAGTGTTGTAGTGTTCCAATTAACTGAAGTGATCCAGCCACAAGGCCCCTATATTTCATTAAACGAAATTGACAAACAGTGCAAGTGATATATACTTAGTGAAATCTGTGATATCCATGACTAGTTGTTAGTCATGGCCTCTGCCGCTCCTCCTGCTCCCCCCAGAGGGGGTAATGGAACTCGACCCCCCTCAAGAGGGGTGGACGGTTATGGGAAAGAAGAGGCCAAGGACGGCCTCTGGCAGCAGCCAGGAGAGTGCTTCTGCCCCAGTTCCCCCCCCCAGCCCCGAAGACTGATAGAGAGCCCATATCAAAGCTCAAAGTTCAGACTCCTTCCACTAAAGAGGCATATGACCTTATTAGAGAGTTGGAAGACCAACTCACCGAGTTTGGCTGCAAAATTAAACCTAATGTACAGGGTGAATTTATCATCCACCCATCCTCAGCAGAAGCTGCAGAGAGGATCCGCAGCCTCAACTCACCTCACTTGGCAGAGATGAACCCTGCCCAAAAAATAAGGAAATACATCCTCATTGGCTTCCCTGTTGCTTGGTCAGTTGACCTGCTAACCAAGCAAACATATATTACTGCTACCTCACGTTGCTCATCCAAAATAGAGGGCAAACAAGTTCTGGTCCACATCTGTGGTCCACCCCCTTCGCAAGTAAACCTCGGCAGCTGGGGCAAATTCAACATAAGAGACTACACTCCTGAACCACTGAGATGTTTCCGGTGTCAAAGATTTGGGCACCATAGAAATACTTGCCATCTCCCAGAGAGATGTGCAATCTGCAGTGGGAGACATTCCAATGACCGCTGCCTCAGCAAATTCAAGGCCAATGAAGCAACAGTTGCCAAGTGCACAAATTGTAAGGGAAACCATCACGCATGGAACAACTGCTGCCCAGAAAGGCTGAAGAGGATTCCTCAAAGAGTCCCACCCTCTGCCCCTGCCACCAATCACACCACCTCCAACTTCACCCCAGCTCCTCCCCCCACCTCCAATCCTTGGCAAAGGCCCCTTCCTGCCCCACTCACACCTAACCTCCCCACCCAAAACCCACCAAACAACACCAACCCAGCTCCTAACACACAGATCACACCTCCTGCAGTTTCCACCCCTACACCAACTCCATCCACCCCATCACACAACACTCACACTCCTACCATCCCCCCAAACAACACTCACACTCCCACCATCCCCTCACGCAACACTCACACCAACACCTCTACCCCATGCAACACTCAAACACTCAATACAGTCACATGCAACACTCAGACCACACACACACCCGCTCACCACACCAGGTCCCGGGACCCTAGACTTAAATCCCATACCCCCACACCCCAACAGCCTATCCAGACACCTTCCTTTGCCTCCTCTTCCCAACAGCAAACCCTCTTCACAGTAAATGAGCTTACCAACATTATTATTCAAGCCATACGGGCAGCCGTCCGACTCCTAGAAACCAAAGCCTCTCCTCAAAATGCCTACAATCAAGTCGTCAAAGTAGCCCATTCTGTTGTCGCCCAAGCCCTCGTCTCCAAAACCCACCATCAGCCTCAACAAACCACCACTCCTACCACCTCCACCTCCTTAAATCATCAAGATGCCTAATCTCAGGATCCTACACTGCAACGCCCAGGGTCTCAGACACAAGGTACAACATCTTGAAGGCATTGCCAAGGCTGACAACATAGATGTCATCATGGTTCAAGAAACCCTGTGCACAGAGCAAAACACTCCAAAAATCTCAGGATGCAAAGGATTCTACCAGCACTGGTCTCCAGGGGAGAACAGAGGTAGCGCCACCTTCATCTGGAAAAACCTGTTAGCCAAGGAAATAACCCAACAGGTCTACTGTGGCGAAGATGTCCACGTCCTCGTTGTTAACATCAAACTTCAGGGCAGCAGCATAGATCTGTACAACATTTACAGACAACACGATGGTGGCTTAGACCTAACTACCCTCTTCGGGCTAACCAGTCATTGTGACTTGGCAATAGGAGGGGACTTCAATGCGTACCATCCAAGATTCAGGTATGAGCGCCCTTGTGCTGCAGGCAGACACATCATGAGCCTGCTGGACGACCAAGAAGACGTCTCCCTTCTCAACAATCATGAGCCAACTCATGACAGAGGTGGAATACTGGACCTTACCTTAGTCTCCAACTCCCTAAAGCAAGACGCCACATGGAGAGTTCATCCCCTGGTCTCAAGCGACCACTACGGGATCCATCTCACGCTGCCAATTTTTGAAATCTTCCAAATCCCTGCTCCTCCCCCTCAATGGAATTTCAAGAAGGCCGACTGGGGCCGATTCCAGGAGCACCTCAGCAATTGGTTTTCAGCCTACACACCATCCAAAGACATCGACCAAGCAGAGGCTGAGCTAATCAATGCCCTGCAAGCTGCAGAAAACTCCTCCATCCCCCTCTGTAAACCACAACACACCACTCATCGGGACAGATGGTACTACTGTGACAGAGTTAAAGAACTCAATCACTGACTCAACGTCATTCGGAAAATACACAGGAAACGTCGCACTGAAGACTTCTACCGCACTCTCCAGGCAGTCAAAGAAAATGTCCATGAAGAGACATGCAACATTAAGAGGAAAAAATTTCTAGATTGGTGTTCCACCCTAGATGCTCAGACCTCTGTGGACCAGATGTGGAGGAGCATTACCTCCTTTGCTAAAGGTAAACCTCCTAAAATCATCCCCCACAGGGATCCTAGCAGGGCAGCAGAAGAACTCTCCGTCTAATTCGCGGATAGAGCAAGCTTCAACCAGCTCCCCATCACCACCAGAACAACTCTTCAGGACCTCACCACTGCAAGATGGGAAGCAATAGAAGAGGCCATCAATACTGAAGATGAAACAGATGCCCCATTCTCTCTGACTGAGCTACTAAGAGTAAACAAAAGCTCCAAGAACACAGCCCCAGGTGCTGATAGAATCACATACACAATGATTCAAAATATGGGGCCCCAAGGGGAGCTTGATCTGCTCTCTCTGATCAATTCAACATACACACGAAGAATCAGACCACCCTCATGGAACAGAGCAGACATTCAGCCCATCCCGAAACCACAGTACCCTGACAACCCTCGCCTCATCTCCCTCCTAAGCTACCTGAGCAAGACGGCAGAAAAGATGGTACTTAACAGAGTCCGCTGGAAATGCCCACCCTTCCCAGAAAACATATTTGCCTACCAGCCTGGCTTAGGCACTTCAGAATGCATAGCCGCCATGCTATCATTTATCAACAACTGCCGTGGATACATCGTTTTTCTAGACCTAGAGAAGGCCTTTGAACTAGCCAATGTGCCAGCGATACTATATGCTCTCGTTTCAAAGCAGATCAAAGGTAACCTTCTCTCATGGATCAAGCAGAGTCTACAAAACCGTAGTGCACAAGTCAAAATAGATGGGCACTACTCCACCTACAAAAACCACAAAAATGGGACCCCCCAAGGTGGAATCCTTAGCTCCTTCCTCTTTAATTGTCTCATGGAAAAACTCATGGACATTGCACTACCACATGGAGCCAAACTCTTCAATTATGCGGATGACTTTACCTTTGTCACAATAGGTGACAGAAGCTCTAACAAGACACAGCGCTGCCTCACCAAGATTCACCAAGCCTCCATCTCCCTCAGAGTTAAAATCTATGCCCGCAAAACCAAGGCCCTTCCCATCCATCAGTGGAGACCAGACACTAATCTAGTCATAGGTAATGAGCCTGTGGACTGGGTTACCAAGCACCAATTCCTGGGTGTAATCATCGATGGCAGACTTACCTTTGGACCTGAAATTCAACACTTGCGCGACAAGTGCAGCCAGCAGCAAGTGGTCCTTCGTTGGATGTCAGGCCTCTACGATGTTGCATCATTTAATGTCCTCAGAAGCTTCTATGTACAAGCCATACGCAGCCTCATAGTCTACGCTTGTCCCACACTCTGGCTACTAAAAGACCAACAGTGGGACAAGATAGGTGTAATTCAAAACAACGCCATGCGTACCATGCTAGGAGCCCCCATGTGGACCAAGAGAGAAAGCATCCAGATGGAATCGGGACTCATGCCACTCAAACTCAGAGCTCAGCAAAGACTGACCCTCTTTGTGGCCAAAACCACGACTGCCCAACATAAATGCCTCTCTGGCACAAATCTCCATCTAGCCCTCAATTGCCACCCCAACCATCATCCTAGAACCTGGGCAGCCAAGATCTGCGCTAGCCTGCAAGCACTGCCAGTCAGGGAGAGCATCCTAGCCAAGACACAGGACACTCTGCTTCCTGAATACCAATGCCCACCCCCATGGAATGACCAACCACTCGACATAAAGATCGAGCTCCCTGACAACCCCAAAAGCTTGGTAAACCCGCTTGTCCTTAAAAACATATACAAGGACAAAATGCAGAGCTGTAGCAGGCCAAACTCTCAAGTCTACTACACTGACGGTTCAGTAAGTCAAGAAACTGGAGCCTCAGCCGCTGCCTTCACCACTGGAAACCACGTCCTATCCTGGAGACTGTCAAACTCCTGCTCATCACTCCAGACTGAGCTTGTTGCCATAGCCAATGCCCTCGACTTCTTCATCCAGCAAGGAGCTGACCATGCCCTAATTCTCTCTGACTCTAAAGGCGCCTTACAGGCCATCAAGATGCCACTCCTCAGAGACAATGTACGTATCATCACCACCATCTTCAGCCACTACCACAAGACAACCAGCCTTGGAAAAGCCATCATTCTTGCCTGGATTCCCAGCCACGTCGGCATCTAGGGAAATGAGGCCGATGAAGCCACCAAACAAGCCACTCTTAGAGCAGAAATCCAAATATCTCTGCCTCCTGGGATTCAACAGATAAAAAACAAAGCCACGAAGTCACTCCTTAACGCCTTAATAACTAAACACAATCTGTGCACAGACATTGGCTCCCCCTCCACCTGGTGGTACAAAGCCACCACTGATCTTCAGCGACTCACCCTGTCTAAGAACCTTCGACGAAGCACGGCGGTCAATGTGTACCGTCTGAGACTCGGGTACATGTGCACCTGGCGAATAGTGGATGATATCATCAGGGAATGCACCTTTTGCCAGGTAGCCTCACCACATCCACTGCTCCACTACATCCTCGAATGTGATTCCTTTTCAGGAATTCGACAGAAAACTGGTGCCCCCGCAACATCCAGCGAAGATCCAAATGCCCTTCATGTTGCTAGCTCCATAATCAGACTAGCTACAAACAACTACATGAACAGTCTACTAAATATCATAAGTCAATACCCTCCACCAAGATATCCATGTAATAACTCTCTCTCACCACCAAAACAGGAATTCATTAAAATTATTTGATGTACACTAATAATTCTCAACTGAACACTTATGATTTCCATTATCTTTACAATTTTGCACAACCTCACCTACGGGCCAAAATAGGAAAGTCCGATCACCCTCAAAAGTGAATACCACCAACAATAATCAGATTTCACCCCACCTCCGCGCCAAATAGGAAAGCCCATTCGCCCTAAAGAGCGAATACCACCTCCAATCAACAAAATCTTACCCCACCTGCGGGCCACAAGGGAAGGTCCGCTCACCCTCAAGGGAGAATATCAAAGAAAAAAAAAGAGGTTGACGACCGCTGGTACTATAGAATCTATATTCAAAATGTCTAAGATGCAATATACACAGAAATTTCGAAGGGAGTGGCTTCAAGTTGAAGAATTGAAACATTGGTTAACTGAAAGAAAGAAGGGAAGTGGTTAAAGTGTGCCTAATTGTAAACTTTGTCAGTGCGTTCTTGTGCCTAAGTTATGTGATTTGAAAGCTTACGGGAAAACAAAATAACACAGGGTAAATGCCGATTCATCCAATGTAAGACAGCTTATAATACCATTTCAGCCTTTGAGAAAATCAAGTGAATCTCAGATTGCAGAAGGGCGTATGATATTGTTTACTGCAGAATATACCTCAGTATCAACTTGCGATCACTTGAATGATTTATGCAAAGCATGCTTCACTGATAGCAAAATAGCATCGATGGCAAAGATTAAGAGATCCAAGTGTAGTGCTATATTAAAGAATGTTTTGTATCGTCATTTCATGAGTGACTTAAAGAATTCGGTTGGTGATAGTGCTCTTGTTCCATACTATGATTAGATGGTTGGGGATAATCCATTTAAAATCGTGAGAAAAAGTGGAGGTTTTATTACTCAAACTTAGATGTCCGACATGGCGTGTTCTACTCCAGTGAAAACAACAAAACAATAGCGCAATGCAAAGCGCACGAATTAATCAGCTCAAAGTTATACATAACATTCCTCCCTCCAAGAAAAGACATACAAAACTAATCAAAAATGGATCAGAAAAATATCAACATACAACAATCATTATACAGAAATATCAATATATTATGGCAACAAAAGACATTACAAATTTAATTTTTCTGGTGGCTTAATAATTCTCTTTGATCTCCGTAATACTGGAGATGGTGATACAATCTGTTTATCATTCACACCACACCTTTCAGTTTCTGAGACTGTGTCTTCTGACTCAATACAATTACTATCAGGTTGAACTGAAACATCACACTTTTGTGAAGATACTTCAACATCATTAGTGGAACTAGAGGCATAGGAATAATTACTTACATTCGAAGAACCAAAAGGCATTGGAGACTCTCTAGGTAGATGATGGATTGTATGGGGCAGGAGTTAAATGTTGAATACCATTTTTCTTATAAAAAGCTTTAATCTCCTCGGACACAAAATATGGAGCATTATCCGAGACAACAATGTCTGGAATACCAAAATTAGAAAATGTTTTTCTAAGCAATTCAATGGTAACACTTGAAGTCATTGAACTAGTAACTTGAACATCTAGAAACTTAGAATATGCATCTACAATTACAAGAAAATATTTGTTATTTATGGGTCCAGCATAGTCAATGTGAAGTCTTGACCATGCCTTATCAGGGGTAGACCATGACAACACAGGAGCTTGGTTTGGTTGAAAATTTTTAAAACAAACTGGACAATTCTTTGTAATTTCAGAAATATCTTGGTCAATTTTAGGCCACCAAACCCAATTCCTAGCTTCTGCTTTCATCACATTTATCCCATTATGACCACTATGTAAGTGCTCAAGTATTTTACATCTTAAGCTGGTAGGTATTACAATTCTGTTTCTGTACAAAATTACATTGTCATATAAACTAAGATCAGATTTAACAGAACCATATTCATGTAATCTCAAATCATTTGTAGACCAACCAAATCTTATATTATGCATGAGTTGACCCAAAACCTCATCTTTCTGAGTACACTTTCTGATTTTTGAAAAAGAAATATCTTCAAAATCTAAAGCTTCAACTAACTTAATGTATTCATTTGGAATCATGGATTTATGATCATCATCACTAGGCAACCTGCTAAGGGCATCAGCCACAACATTTTCTTTACCCACTTTGTAAGTAAGCTCAAAATCATATTGAGAGAGAAACAGTGCCCAACGCTGAATACGAGCATTGGCATTAGTAGGAATATGACGCCCTTTGCCAAATAAACCTAAAAGTGGTTTATGGTCGGTCCTTGCTTCAAATTGTCTTCCAAGTAAAAAATATCTAAAACGATTCAACCCAAAAACTAAGGCAAGCCCTTCTCGGTCAATTTGAGCATAGTTCTGTTCAGCTGATGTCAGTTTTTTACTAGCAAAATAAACTGGTAATTCTCTTCCATCAATTTTTTGCAACAATACACATCCTACACCAATAGGAGACGCATCCACTTCAACAACTAGTGGACTATTACCATCATAATTAGCCAAAAGGGGACCTTTTGATAAATCCGATTTTACAATTTCAAAAGCTTTGTTTTCAAGTTCAGACCATTTAAAAACTTTATTCTTTTTTAGCAATTCATACAAGGGGGCCAGCTTGGAAGAAAAATTCTTAATGAATTTACAATAATATGTCAACATTCCAATAAAAGATTGCAACTCTGCAACAGAAGTAGGGGGTGGAGAATCTAGAATAGCTTTGACCTTCTTAGGGGAAGGTTTGATTCCTTCACCTGAGATACAAAATCCAAGATATTCTAAAGAAGAAACCTTAACAGCACATTTTTTCTTGTTAATCTGAACATTATGCTCTTGCAAAATTTTTAACACTTCAATAAACCTAAGATCATGCTGCTCTTCAGATTCACCACTTACAATAATGTCATCCAAATAAGCATCAACTCCCTCTACATCTTTCAACAGGTTAGCCATAAATCTCTGAAATATAGCTGGTGAAGAAGAAAGACCAAAAGGTAATCTTTTGTACTTAAACAAACCTTTATGTGTATTTACTACTAAATACTTTTGGCTTTCTTCACTCACAGAAATCTGTAAATATGCATTTTTTAAATCAATAGTAGAAAAAATCTTTCCCTTACCAATAGATGCTAACAACTCATCTGTTTTAGGTAATGGATATTGGTCACATGATATACATTTATTCAATTCTTTAAAATCTCCACAGATATGTACAGACTCCTTATCCGATTTCAACACAGTAACAATGGGGGCAGCCCACTCACTATGGTTAACAGGCTCAACTATATCATCTACAATCAGTTTATTTAAAGCATCTTCAACTAAAGGTTTATAGTGAATTGGAACTGATCTGTGTTTTCTGAATTTTGGAACTACATCACTCTTAACATGAATGTGAGCTGTAATATCTGAAATGGGTTTATTAGGATTAACTTCATAATCATTCAACAATTCTACCACAGAACCATTGACTTTAGAAATTTTAGAAGAATCATTAATACCAGACAAATAAATACCTATTTTTGGCATCAAATCTTTGCCACATAAGTTAGAATTATGATTCCCTACAACATAAAATGTCTGTTTCACTTGCAGAGAATTATAGTAAACATCCACTCCAACTTTACCCAAAACATTTATTTTGAGATCATCATAAGCATTTAACATTTTATTACAATCTACAATGGACAATCCCAAATTATGAACCCAATCTTTAGTCAAGGTACTCACAGCAGCACCTGTATCCACCTCAAAAGGTACAAACTTACCATTAACCAAAATATTCACTTCATCTTTACCAATAGCATTGACATTTTTTACTGACAACAGTCTTTCTTCATCAGTATCACTGGAAACTGCTACCTTGTCTACTGCTTTAACTTTAACCTTATGTTTTTTCTCAGAAGCCTTATTAAAACTTTCTTTTACTGGCTTTGGCTTCACATTACCTTTGACATCTTTTGAAGCCTTCCAACAAACTTGTTTTAAATGTCCTTTCTTACCACATAAATTACATGTTAAATTCTTAAAGCGACATTTTGCACTATCATGAGGGTAACCACAGTGCTTACAAGAAACTGACTTACTCATGGGACCATTGGTTGGGGTTTTAACCTTTTGAACAACACCAGTCTTTTCAGAAACATAAGTTTGTTCAAAATTCAAAACTCTCTCAACTATTTGGATAGAAGACATAACCTTCAAATTTAAATTTTCAGCAACCAGATTTGAAAAAATAAACCTCATTTTCAAGAGCCATAAACAACTGATCCCGCACACGAGAATCAAAGTTGCTACCAAAATCACAGTCTTTGGCTAGACACTTCAGGTCTGCATACAAATCTTTTAATGTCTCACCTCCTTTTTTCCTCCTTTGTTGAAAAGCCAATAAACTTCTATGATAACTAGGCTTTACATCATAATGTGCCTTAAGTAATTTGCATAAATCCTCATACGACTTAGTATGTGGTAAATCTGGGGCACAAATGTTTCCTAAAATAGCATAAACTTCAGTACCAATAGAAACCAGAAGTAAATTTTTTTTACTATTTGCCTCAGTTATTTCCAAATTTAAAAAATTTGCTTCCAACAAACTTAACCACAATTCAAAAGAAATCTTTGAAGGATTAAAATGATCAATGTTCACTCTGCGGTTAGCCCTATTTTCATTTTCTTGAGGCATGATTATAGGCTAAGTCACTGGGTGAACTGGTAATAATCTCAAAATACACAACATGCAATCATGGCACAGACAGAATAGGCTAAATATTATAGCACTGACAACATAAGCTAAACATCATAGAACTAGGCTAGGCCTATATGCAATTTTTTTTTTTTTTTTTTTTTTACTCCACTCCTCAAAGCACTGGGGTTAAGCACCATATGCTTACGGTAGGCTATGATCAATCAAGGCTACCGTCCACAAAACACTGGAAACAAGGTTACCGATAAACACAATTGGCCTACCATAGGCTATCATCAATCTAGGGTACACCTTGGAAAATAATCACTATAGCTTTCCAATCTTGAAAAAATCGTCAGCATTAGGCTTAAACAGTTATAATACGGCATCTATGAAGGCTCCAATGCTAACTGCAAAACTTGATCAAAACAGCCTATGGAGGGTGGCCACGGGAACGAAAATCTCGGAAGTCAGAAGCTTACCCAATTAACCGGCTACCTCAAAACTGCAAAAACTTCACTTAAATACTGCAAACCAGAAGTTCCTTTTGCTACTGCATTGGTCCTTTGTACCTCGTCGCCATTTGTTCCATACAATGATTAGATGGTTGGGGATAATCCATTTAAAATCGTGAGAAAAAGTGGAGGTTTTATTACTCAAACTTAGATGTCCGACATGGCGTGTTCTACTCCAGTGAAAACAACAAAACAATAGCGCAATGCAAAGCGCACGAATTAATCAGCTCAAAGTTATACATAACAGCTCTAGTTTACTGATAGATGAATCAACAGAAATCATCATTAATAAATATCTTGGAATAGCAATAATTTACCATGACGAAATGAGAGGCCAGATAGTGTCTACTTTTCTAAGCTTAACAAAATTAGAAGAATGCAATGCAAGTGGGATTGTGGCTGCCTTAAAAGAGACTTTGCATGATATTGGACTGAATATCAAGAACCTGAAAGGCCTTGGAACAGACCATGCCAAATGTGGTAGGTGTGAATAAGGCATCTATGAACAGTTGAAAGTGGAGGTCCCTAATCTTGTTTTGATTCGTTGTGTATGACATCTCTACAACTGGCCGTCTCTGCTGCTGTAGCCAAGGTTCTTCCAAGAAATTTGGATTATATTGTTAGTGAAACCTATAACTGGTTTTCTCGATCATCATTGCGTCCGACAGCTTACTAGAAGATTTATAATCTAATCAATGAAAATCATGATCCATTAAAAATTGCACAATCATACCAAACCAGATGGCTTTCCATTGCAACAGCTGTAGAGAGAATCCATGATCATTGGTTAGAACTTAGAAGCCACTTTGACATTGTGCATAATAAAAAAAAGTTTTATGGCACAGATGCTTTATGAAATGTATAATGATGGTCAGAATCTTGCTTTCCTTAAGTTTCTATTACCAGTATTGAAAGACATCTAGAGTGTTAGCAAATCGATTGAATCAAATGAATCTGATCCAACAAAACTTCTTGATGACCTTTTGATGGTTGTAAAATCTTTAGTGAATAAAGTTGTATTACCAACTGCAAAAGTTGACTCTTTGGAAGGTAACATTAGCGAGTTTCTAGACCCTAAGCCATACCTTGGTTACCAGTTTGAGAAAGAAATTGAAAGTCTGCAACAAAAAGGATTCTCTGAAGTTCTAGAAAAAAATATGAGAAAGCACTGCATCAAGTTCATTACCATACTGATAAAAGAGATTCGTCAGCGGTTACCAGAAAATGTTAAGATTCTTCAGTACGTTGTTGCTATCAGTTAAAAATGCTCTTAGTGTTGTCAAAGATTCTCTGATTCCATTGATGGAGCTAATAAAAGTTTCCCCTTCTGCAATTACGGTTATTGATAACCAGTGGAAGGACCTAACTTTTATTAAATGGGAAGAAGTTGGTCAAACTGTTAAGTTTTGGAATAGAGTTTTCAAGTATAGAGATTCGTCTAATAGTAGCTCATTTATGGAATTGCAAAGATTTGCAATATCTGTCTTGGGGCTACCCCATTCAAATGCGGAGGTTGAAAGAATTTTTAGCCAGTTGAATCTTGAGGAAAATAAGATAAGAAATAGAATGCAGACGAAAATGATGAATGCTATTCTTGGGATACGTTCAGGGCTAAAATGACATGGAAAAACCTGCTTTAATTATGAAGTGCCACCAGATGTTTTGAATATGATTGGAACAAAAGAGACATACATCACTTCCACTGAGGGAACATTGCAAGTAGCAGCAGCAGTTCACGAGGAGGAGCAGGAGGTGGCAGAATTGTTCGAGGGCCATGAAGATCTGCTTATATATATATATATATATATATATATATATATATATATATATATATATATATATATATATATATATATATATATATATATACATATATATATATATATATATATATATATATATATATATATATATATATATATATATATATATATATATATATATATATATATATATATACATACATACATACATACATACATACATACATACATACATACATACATACATACATACATACATACATGCATACATACATACATACATACATACATACATACATACATACATACATACATACATACATACATACATACATATATATATATATATATATATATATATATATATATATATATATATATATATATATATATATATATATATATATATATATATAATGATAAAGATAAACATTGAATTTGTCTGTCTGTACCTTTGGTATCGAGTTCCATATAAATAATCTAAACTTTAGATGAAAGAAATGAAGAAGAGAAGAAAAATTTTCATTTCAGAGTTCTTCCAGACAAAGGGGAGATAAAGAAGATAATGACAGAAGATCAGGGGATGTGGCCTCATTAAGATTATTATGCACAAATGCTGATGGATTAACTAGTGAGGCAGTAGAATTTAAAGATAGGATTCGCAACACTAAGGCAGATATAGTAGCAATTACAGAGACTAAGTTGAGTGAGGACATAAACAGTGTCACAGTTTTTCCTAAGGGCTTCAGAATATTAAGAGTTGAAAGATCTGAGAGGACTGGTGGAGGGATAGCACTGCTCATAAGTGAAAGGATTCAAGTTGAAGAAATAAACTTGGCTATAGAAAGTGAGTTCAAGGAGTTTCTTGTTGTTCGCATAAATACTGGGTCAGAGAGCATTATAATAACTGTTGTATATAAACCACCAAGGAACCAGAATAGGCTAGAAGATTATGAGGAAAGTCATATAGGTACTATTGAAGTCATAAACTCAGTTGTTAATATGGCACGGGAGAGAAAATGTAGGACTTTGATTATGGGTGATTTTAATCATAAAGAGACCCACACAGCGGTGAGGACTCATTCGGGGCAAGATTCCTAGATTGCGTACAAGGGAATTTCCTACACCAAAATGTAATGGAACCAACGAGGGCCAGGGGTTGGGATGAGCCATCACTACTTGATCTAATATTCACAAATAATGTGATGGATACTGAAAAAAATGAGTATGAACCACCAATTGGAAAGAGTGACCACTGTGTGTTGTTGATGGAGTATATCATTGAAGACATTCTGCCTGAGAGTAGAGGCACTGAGGACATGAGGAGGAAGTATCCGAAAGGAAATTACATTAAAATGAATGAACTTTTTGCAGTTATTGACTGGAGAACCTTATTTTACAACAAATCTGTACAAGAAATGCATGACGTCTTTTGTGAGAAATATGGGAAGATAGTAGATTGCTGCATACCTGTCACCAAAGTAGGTGTAATTCATGCCAGAGAGAAATGGTTCGATAATGAGTGTAAAAGAGCTAAAGAGTGGAGAGACAAATGCTGGAAAAGGTATAGGAGGAGAAAAAACATAAATGCCTGGCAAACCTACAAAAGAGCAAGAAATGACTACCTAAGTAAAAGGAGAGAGGCGGAGAGAGAGACTATGAGAGAGACATCACCAGGAAGGCTAAAGAAAATCCCAAGCTTTTCCACAGCTTTATCAGAGGAAAACTGAAGGTAAAAGAACAGGTTTTAAGGCTAAAGAGAGCGGATGGAAGCATCACTGAGACGGACAAAGAGATCTGCAAAGAATTGAACAAGGAGTTTCAGTCAGTATTTACAGTAGAAAATACCCCACCCCCTCAGATTGCAGTGATAGAAGCTCAAGGGCCGGTATTAGAGAACATCAACCTTACAGCCACAGAGGTATGCAAAGCGCTGATGGATTTAGATGTTCATAAAGCTACAGGTCCTGATGACATATCCCCTCATGTGCTTAAAAAATGCGCAAACACAATATCAGTGGCACTAAGTATCATATTTAAGGAGTCACTGGAGTCGGGGGAGATTCCAAGATGCTGGAAACAAGCAAATGTGATACCTATCTTCAAAAAGGGAAGGAGGGATACGGCTCTGAACTATAGACCAGTTTCCTTGACCAGCATAGTTTGCAAAGTTATGGAGAAACTACTAAGGAAACATATCTCTCTTCACTTGGAATCCTTCAACTTTTTGTCAGTGAGGCAACATGGCTTCAGAGAAGGAAGATCAACAGTAACAAACTTATTAGAATTTTATGATGAGGTAAGCCAAATCTTACAGGAAAGAGAGGGCTGGGCAGATTGCATATTCCTAGACTTCCAGAAAGCGTTTGACACTGTTCCACATGGGAGACTCATTAGGAAGCTGCAATCAATGGCTAGAATAGGTGGAAATGTCTTGGAATGGATAAAAACTTACTTAGAAGGAAGGGAACAGAGGGTTAGAGTAAGACACTCAGTGTCTGAATGGAGAAGAGTTAGTAGTGGAGTTCCACAGGGTTCAGCTTTAGGGCCACTTTTGTTCCTTGTATATGTAAATGACCTACCAGAGTCTGTAAATTCATTCATGAATATGTTTGCAGATGATGCAAAGATTGTGAAGAAAGTAAAAAACGAGAACAATGGTAGAGAACTTCAGGAGGATCTAAATAATCTGCATGAGTGGTCAGAAAAGTGGCTAATGAAATTCAATACCTCAAAATGTAAGGTAATGAGAATGGGTACAAGTGCAAGAAGGCCCAAGCTTGACTACTCGGTGGCTGGAGTACAACTTCAAGAGACAGAAAATGAGAGAGATCTAGGAGTAAACATACTGGCAGATTTGTCTCCAGAAATACATATAAATGGCGTAGTAAGGGCAGCATATGCATTCTTATCAAATGTAAGGGTAGCCTTCAGGCACATGGACAAGGAAATGTTCAGAAATATTTATGTAACCTATGTGAGGCCAAAACTCGAATATGCAGCCCCCTTTTGGAATCCGCACTTGAAAAAGCACATAGCTAAGCTTGAAAAAGTTCAAAGACATGCCACGAAACTGGTGCCAGAAATATGCAATCTCGGTTATGATGAGAGGCTGAGGGAATTAGACTTGCCATCACTCGAAGCTAGAAGAGTAAGGGGGGATATGGTGACAGTCTTTAAATTCCTTCATGGTTATGATAGAGTGGATAGGGATCGATATTTCGATATGGCTGGCTCTAGAACTAGAGGTCATAGTTTGAAGCTTCGTAAGAAAACTTGTTTGCAGGATGTAAGGAAATACTTTTTCAGTGTAAGAGTAGTTGATAATTGGAATTCGCTAAGCGAGGAGGTAGTTAATGCTATCTCAATCCATAGTTTTAAGGACAGGTACGATAAGTATCACTAAGTCTAAAAATGGAACCGATGAGGAGACGGGAAGATACGAGCTTTGGGCTCTTTCCCGTAAACACAATTAGGTAATCACAATTAGGTAATCACACACACACATCAGGAAACGGGAAGATACGAGCTTTGGGCTCTTTCCCGTAAACACAATTAGGTAATCACAATTAGGTAATCACACACACACAGGCATAAGTGAATCCCAGGAGCCAACATGGCAGGGGAGACTTGAAGAAAATAAAGTTAATGTTGTAGACCTGATAAGAAAGCTTGGAGTAGTATGTGGTCCTGAGGATATTGTAAACATACACCAACTAGGTAAATATTCGAGGGAAGGAAAGCCGAGACCAACAAAAGTAACCTTTGAGAGAGGGGAGACATGTAGGGAAATATTGTTGAGAAAAAAAAGTCTAAAAGACCTTCAAGAATGCAAAGAAGTGTTCATTAGACGATACAGAACACAGGAAGAGATGGGAAAGATCAAAAACTTGTTGCAAGAGGCAAGAAGGTTAAATGAGGAAAGAAATGAAGAACAGAAGAAAAATTTTCGTTACAGAATACTTCCAGACAAAGGGGAGATAAAGAAGATAATGACAGAAGATCAGGGGATGGGGCCTCATTAAGATTGTTATGCACAAATGCTGATGGATTAGCTGGTAAGGCAGTAGAATTAAAAGATAGGATTCACAACAGTAAGGCAGATATAGTAGCAATTACAGAGACTAAGTTGAGTGAGGACATAAACAGTGTCACAGTTTTTCCTAAGGGCTTCAGAATACTAAGGGTCGAAAGATCTGAGAGGACTGGTGGAGGGATAGCACTGCTCATAAGTGAGAGGATTCAAGTTGAAGAAATAAACTTGGCTATAGAAAGTGAGTTCAGGGAATTTCTTGTTGCTCGCATAAATACTGGGTCAGAGAGCATTATAATAACTGTTGTATACAACCCACCAAGGAACCAAAATAGGCTTGAAATTTATGAGGAAAGTCATATAGGTACGATTGAAGTCATAAACTCAGTTGTTAACATGGCGCGGGAGAAAAAATGTAGGATTTTGATTATGGGAGACTTTAATCATAAAGAGATAGATTGGATAAATCTTGACCCACACAGTGGTGAGGACTCATTTGGGGCAAGATTCCTAGATTGCGTACAAGGGAATTTCCTACACCAACATGTAATGGAACCAACAAGAGCCAGGGGTGGGGATGAGCCATCACTACTTGATCTAGTGTTCACAGATAATGTGTTGGATATTGAAAATATTGAGTATGAACCACCAATTGGAAAGAGTGACCACTGTGTGTTGTTGATGGAGTATATCATTGAAGACATTCTTCCTGAGAGTAGAGGCACTGAGGACATGAGGAGGAACTATCCGAAAGGAGATTACATCAAAATGAATGAGCTTTTTGCAGTTATTGACTGGAGAACCTTATTTTACAACAAATCTGTACAAGAAATGTATGACATCTTTTGTGAGAAATATGGGAAGATAGTAGATTGCTGCATACCTGTCACCAAAGTAGGTGTAATTCATGCCAGAGAGAAATGGTTCGATAATGGGTGTAAAAGAGCTAAGGAGTGGAGAGACAAATGCTGGAAAAGGTATAGGAGGAGAAAAAACATAAATGCCTGGCAAACCTACAAAAGAGCAAGAAATGACTACCTAAGTAAAAGGAGAGAGGCAGAGAGAGATTATGAGAGGGACATCACCAGGAAGGCTAAAGAAAATCCCAAGCTTTTCCACAGCTTTATCAGAGGAAAACTGAAGGTAAAAGAACAGGTTTTAAGGCTAAAGAGAGCGGATGGAAGCATCACTGAGACGGACAAAGAGATCTGCAAAGAATTGAACAATGAGTTTCAGTCAGTATTTACAGTAGAAAATACCCCACCCCCTCAGATTGCAGTGATAGAAGCTCAAGGGCCGGTATTAGAGAACATCAACCTTACAGCCACAGAGGTATGCAAAGCGCTGATGGATTTAGATGTTCATAAAGCTACAGGTCCTGATGACATATCCCCTCATGTGCTTAAAAAATGCGCAAACACAATATCAGTGGCACAAAGTATCATATTTAAGGAGTCACTGGAGTCGGGAGAGATTCCAAGATGCTGGAAACAAGCAAATGTGATACCTATCTTCAAAAAGGGAAGGAGGGATACGGCTCTGAACTATAGACCAGTTTCCTTGACCAGCATAGTTTGCAAAGTTATGGAGAAACTACTAAGGAAACATATCTCTCTTCACTTGGAATCCTTCAACTTTTTGTCAGTGAGGCAACATGGCTTCAGAGAAGGAAGATCAACAGTAACAAACTTATTAGAATTTTATGATGAGGTAAGCCAAATCTTACAGGAAAGAGAGGGCTGGGCAGATTGCATATTCCTAGACTTCCAGAAAGCGTTTGACACTGTTCCACATGGGAGACTTATTAGGAAGCTGCAATCAATGGCTAGAATAGGTGGAAATGTCTTGGAATGGATAAAAACTTACTTAGAAGGAAGGGAACAGAGGGTTAGAGTAAGACACTCAGTGTCTGAATGGAGAAGAGTTAGTAGTGGAGTTCCACAGGGTTCAGTTTTAGGGCCACTTTTGTTCCTTGTATATGTAAATGACCTACCAGAGTCTGTAAATTCATTCATGAATATGTTTGCAGATGATGCAAAGACTGTGAAGAAAGTAAAAAACGAGAACAATGGTAGAGAACTTCAGGAGGATCTAAATAATCTGCATGAGTGGTCAGAAAAGTGGCTAATGAAATTCAATACCTCAAAATGTAAGGTAATGAGAATGGGTACAAGTGCAAGAAGGCCCAAGCTTGACTACTCGGTGGCTGGAGTACAACTTCAAGAGACAGAAAATGAGAGAGATCTAGGAGTAAACATACTGGCAGATTTGTCTCCAGAAATACATATAAATCACATAGTAAGAGCAGCATATGCATTCTTATCAAATGTAAGGGTAGCCTTCAGGCACATGGACAAGGAAATGTTCAGAAATATTTATGTAACCTATGTGGAGGATTTCCTGTGTGTTATTTACCCTTCGATCTTATAACCCCCTAAATTCGGAAATCCTGACACGGCTTCAGTAGAGGCCTACCACGATCTCAAAATTAAATCCTCTACCAATAAAATATAATTAATATTACATGCATAAACATACATGCAAATATTTCATATGGGGGTTTATGAACTGCTGATATGTGAATATTTAAATAAGCTCTCCTCACCTTAAATTAAAACTTCCTCATACAGAATAATACATTTTCTAACATACATTCTACCTACGAGTGTTCAATTAAATGAGCTCATTCTGTCCCTCACACGTAGTTATAAATATTGTTAGAAATACAATTTATCTGTACTCATCTGTCCGGACAACCCTGATGTCGTCAGCAATCACGGGACTCCGAATCAAAAACGTATCTTCTGATCCACAGATCTCTATCACGTTCTTCTACTTGAGTGTCTCGTAATGCCCCACGAGAACAACAAATTAGAAACTTATAAGCACTGTCAACAAACACAGTAAGAATGAGTGCCTCGTAGCATCTCACGACGGCAACTAATTATTTGTAAGAAAGTCCCACAAACTCCTCTAGTTTGTCGGGGTCCTTGGTACTAGGACTAAGTTGACTTATGACTTGCTTACAACAGTTCTTTGTTCAACGAGGCGTTATCAAGGAGGTGAAGGGTTAATGGCTAAAATCCATTAGTGACCTACATTCCTTTCTCCACGTCTTCTACGGCCAGCCTCCCTAATAAACTACACATTATACATACGAATATACGTGTATACATGATAGAACTTAATAAGTATACATGCAAAGTCTAAAAGTATACATTTATGCACTTACGTTACAATAAACGAAACTATATGCAAACTAACACTTACATAATGTACATAGAAATAAACTGTCTTGAAATATATTCAAGACATCCTGGGCCCCTCCAAAAAGGAAAAAATGGAGGGTCTCCCCATCAGTACTACAATTTATCATCAATGATTAAGCGTGCCCACAATTCTTTAACCCTTTGGGCAGCTTGACGTTCAGATCTTTCATAATTTGATGATTCCTCTTCGTATACTTCTGACAACAGATATTCCCATGAGAGCTTTTCAGACCAAGCTCTCTGGATAAGAATTTTCCCTCTTCTTAGTAAGGGTGATATTAGACCTAAGGGGTCCAAAAATATACCCACCAGTGACAGAAGTTTATGTTTGGTCAACACATCTTCTCTAGCCTTCAGACCTTCCAAAGACAACTTGTCTGTATTAACATTCCAGATTAAACTAAAGATTGATACTTTAGGAGATCTAGAATTTTCAGAAAGGCGCTGATCCAGTACCCTTTGAAGTCTTGCATTGTTGGAATTCAATGCTTGCAGTGATATTTTGGCCCTTTCCCACTCTACATCTGCAGTATTGCATATATCAAACTGTTTTTCTTCACTGGTACAAGCATCCAACAAATTACCCACATGAACATTCTCCAATATTTTCTCCAACTGTTCTATTAGAGACTCCATTTGTCCAAAGGCACTCTGAAAATTGTGTAGGAGAGGAGTGTGGATAGGCTTCAAGGGAACGGAATCTGTAAAACTTCTAAGTGTAGTTTTATCTTCGTAACGCACTTCTTGCTTTACTCCAATACTCTCTGGCTCCCACAACTTATAAACAGGCTCTATGGCCTCTGCAATCAGCAACTTATTAACAGGCACCATGGCCTCTTCAATCAACAACTTATTATCAGTCTCTATCGCCTCTTCAATCAACAACTTATTAACAGGCTCTATGGCCTCTTTAATCAACAACTTATTAACTGGCTTTATGGCCTCATCAATCAACTCATGTGTTGTAGTAGGCAATAACTGTGTTCCTACTCGCATAACAAGTTGGTTTTGTACACTACTGGATCCATGTTGAGTATCATGAGGAATATGGCCATACAACATAACACCACCTGGTGTTTCCATCAAAGTATAGACATCCCACTTGTTAATACCACTAACAAACTGACTAAAATGTAAGGCACCAATAACAATGCCAATGTTGTCAAGTACATCACTATCAATATCTTCATCGGCCAACTTGTGACCATTAGACTTTAACACATTTGCAGCCTTTGCTAGTCCTGGAGTGTGGATGCTAATTACCATGTCATCAACTACGAGTAATTTAACTCTGGCTCTTCTTTTCCCCAATTTGATAACTACATTTACAACAGGAAAACTTCCTTTCTTTGTCTCAGAACGAAATGCATCAATACCAAGAGACATTTCATCTACTGGGGTTAATTTAAGCCTTTCAGCTAATTCCCTAGTTATAAAGGAACACTGGGAACCTGTATCAAAGAATAACCTAGTATTTACCCAAAGATTTCCATTTGAGCTGCTTATTTTTCCACTTGCAGTAGGCAGAGCACATGAAGGTAAACTCGGCTTCACCATTTGCCTTTGTACTGCCTTTATAATCATCACACCAACATGTTTCTTGTCCTTTTCGGAGTCAGAATGTTCTTGCTCATCGTTTGACTCATCTAAATTTGAACCATTTCCTGACTGTTCATTCAGAAATGTAGGTTCTTCAAACCTTCTACGAAATTTTGACTCTTGTTCATAACACAAGGCTGCATGATGACCATTTTTCTTACACTTCTTACACTTTAACTGAGTGTAACATTCATTTGCATAATGCCCTGACTGAGTATATCTCAGACATTTGTTATTGTCTCTCAATTTGTCTCTGCGTTCATTTATGCTTACTACTTTATTACACTGTTCAGACTTATGACCTTGCCAACCACAGAATACACATTCTGTTTTACTATTTACTACATTTGCAGTAGCACCATAACTACCCATATTCTTTTTATAGGACTGGGTCTCATTTCTCTGGTAAGTTTGGGTCTCACCCTTTGTGTTACCTTTAGTATTGTTGCCCTCTATATGATATACATATTTTCCCAGTTCCTTCAAGAGGTTTTCATATGTAGGATATTTTGTGCCTATTTTTATGCTAATCCAGTTCTCAACATCTTCTGGCAATTTCATCATCACGAGTTCTGAAAACACCCAGTCAGTGTTCTCCATGTCTTTATAATTTTTCAGACTTCGAGTAATGGCTTCTACTTCCTGCTTGAACTTAAAAAGTGATGAATAATTAGAACAGGGAGTTGGTATTTTTACCAATTTCCTCATTAAATTTCGTACAATCCTGTCCTTGCTGGCATAAACAGCTTGCAGCTGTTGAATGCATTCATCATAACTCTCACTAGCAACAGGATATCCCTTTATGGTGTCTTTTGCATCTCCTTTAAGGGCATTTCTCAAGATGGTAAACTTTGTCATAGTTGCCATAGAAGTATTATGTACTAAACTATCAAACGCATCCCAAAACTCGTTCCATTCATCATAGTTTCCAGAGAACTGCGGTATTTTTACTTCAGGAAATTTAGGTATGGGTTGCCCACTGGGGAGGCTTGAACTCTCGGAACTAGGAGCTCTAGTACTCTCCATAGTTCCTAACTTACGAATCCGTTCTAGGACAGCTAAGCTAATATTATTTACTGTTTCAGCTAGATTGTCATGTTCTGTATCCTCCTCTTCAGAATCCTTTTTAAGGGGCTTATTCTCGACATATTCTTCATATTTCCTATCATATCTTCCGAATCTTTCTGTTAGTTTTTGATGACATCTTTCTAAGTAATTAACAACAAGTGTCTCATCATCTTTGGCAAGTTCTGTTTGACACTGAACACAATCACGTTGAACCAATTCCCGAAGGCGCTTTAATGCCTCAGGTTTAACCGACATATTGAGAAAGCAAATAGAACATAAAACAACAAACAAATAGTTGATGCAATTTTATCATCAAAAAATCCACGATCTTCTTTATGCATCCACAATGCAACAAACAGTCACTCTGTAAAGAGTATCAAAGGACAATCTTCCAAATCTCAAGATAATAACATACAGTTATTTAATTCCGTCAATTATGACGCCAATCCTCAAAGTGTAAAACACACTTTTCATCAATTAAACGACACTGTTAAGTCAGCAACAGTAAATGGAAAATGTAATGCAAACCACACTGTTCCTCAAACGACACTGTGCACCTAGTAGTAGGTGGGTCACTACCTTCTGTTTATTTACGTAAACAAAGGAATCAATACGACATTCTAGACATCGTTAAATGGGAAATATGTACACACAAATCCCTAAAAACCACTGTTCACCCAGCCGAAATTGGGTACTAATATCCAAATTACTTAATGGACGCTCTACTACGAAAGTATATTTCGTTTCCACAGATAGAGAAACGCTTTATCCACGTGGGAAATGGATTCTCTTATTTATTTCAACAACCACTTAAATTTCAAAGGTATATTTGCAATATTCATGCAAATACATGCAATGCTCCTCCCTGTTTTCGCTGAAATGTGGAAGATTTTAATCGTAGAGTTTTACACTTACTTCTTACAAGGCGGGAGCTTGTCTAAATGTACACTATTTTCACCATTACCACACCAATTCTCATCCGGTTCGAAGGACCAAAAACTGTGGAGGATTTCCTGTGTGTTATTTACCCTTCGATCTTATAACCCCCTAAATTCGGAAATCCTGACACGGCTTCAGTAGAGGCCTACCACGATCTCAAAATTAAATCCTCTACCAATAAAATATAATTAATATTACATGCATAAACATACATGCAAATATTTCATATGGGGGTTTATGAACTGCTGATATGTGAATATTTAAATAAACTCTCCTCACCTTAAATTAAAACTTCCTCATACAGAATAATACATTTTCTAACATACATTCTACCTACGAGTGTTCAATTAAATGAGCTCATTCTGTCCCTCACACGTAGTTATAAATATTGTTAGAAATACAATTTATCTGTACTCATCTGTCCGGACAACCCTGATGTCGTCAGCAATCACGGGACTCCGAATCAAAAACGAATCTTCTGATCCACAGATCTCTATCACGTTCTTCTACTTGAGTGTCTCGTAATGCCCCACGAGAACAACAAATTAGAAACTTATAAGCACTGTCAACAAACACAGTAAGAATGAGTGCCTCGTAGCATCTCACGACGGCAACTAATTATTTGTAAGAAAGTCCCACAAACTCCTCTAGTTTGTCGGGGTCCTTGGTACTAGGACTAAGTTGACTTATGACTTGCTTACAACAGTTCTTTGTTCAACGAGGCGTTATCAAGGAGGTGAAGGGTTAATGGCTAAAATCCATTAGTGACCTACATTCCTTTCTCCACGTCTTCTACGGCCAGCCTCCCTAATAAACTACACATTATACATACGAATATACGTGTATACATGATAGAACTTAATAAGTATACATGCGAAGTCTAAAAGTATACATTTATGCACTTACGTTACAATAAACGAAACTATATGCAAACTAACACTTACATAATGTACATAGAAATAAACTGTCTTGAAATATATTCAAGACATCCTGGGCCCCTCCAAAAAGGAAAAAATGGAGGGTCTCCCCATCAGTACTACAATTTATCATCAATGATTAAGCGTGCCCACAATTCTTTAACCCTTTGGGCAGCTTGACGTTCAGATCTTTCATAATTTGATGATTCCTCTTCGTATACTTCTGACAACAGATATTCCCATGAGAGCTTTTCAGACCAAGCTCTCTGGATAAGAATTTTCCCTCTTCTTAGTAAGGGTGATATTAGACCTAAGGGGTCCAAAAATATACCCACCAGTGACAGAAGTTTATGTTTGGTCAACACATCTTCTCTAGCCTTCAGACCTTCCAAAGACAACTTGTCTGTATTAACATTCCAGATTAAACTAAAGATTGATACTTTAGGAGATCTAGAATTTTCAGAAAGGCGCTGATCCAGTACCCTTTGAAGTCTTGCATTGTTGGACTTCAATGCTTGCAGTGATATTTTGGCCCTTTCCCACTCTACATCTGCAGTATTGCATATATCAAACTGTTTTTCTTCACTGGTACAAGCATCCAACAAATTACCCACATGAACATTCTCCAATATTTTCTCCAACTGTTCTATTAGAGACTCCATTTGTCCAAAGGCACTCTGAAAATTGTGTAGGAGAGGAGTGTGGATAGGCTTCAAGGGAACGGAATCTGTAAAACTTCTAAGTGTAGTTTTATCTTCGTAACGCACTTCTTGCTTTACTCCAATACTCTCTGGCTCCCACAACTTATAAACAGGCTCTATGGCCTCTGCAATCAGCAACTTATTAACAGGCACCATGGCCTCTTCAATCAACAACTTATTATCAGTCTCTATCGCCTCTTCAATCAACAACTTATTAACAGGCTCTATGGCCTCTTTAATCAACAACTTATTAACTGGCTTTATGGCCTCATCAATCAACTCATGTGTTGTAGTAGGCAATAACTGTGTTCCTACTCGCATAACAAGTTGGTTTTGTACACTACTGGATCCATGTTGAGTATCATGAGGAATATGGCCATACAACATAACACCACCTGGTGTTTCCATCAAAGTATAGACATCCCACTTGTTAATACCACTAACAAACTGACTAAAATGTAAGGCACCAATAACAATGCCAATGTTGTCAAGTACATCACTATCAATATCTTCATCGGCCAACTTGTGACCATTAGACTTTAACACATTTGCAGCCTTTGCTAGTCCTGGAGTGTGGATGCTAATTACCATGTCATCAACTACGAGTAATTTAACTCTGGCTCTTCTTTTCCCCAATTTGATAACTACATTTACAACAGGAAAACTTCCTTTCTTTGTCTCAGAACGAAATGCATCAATACCAAGAGACATTTCATCTACTGGGGTTAATTTAAGCCTTTCAGCTAATTCCCTAGTTATAAAGGAACACTGGGAACCTGTATCAAAGAATAACCTAGTATTTACCCAAAGATTTCCATTTGAGCTGCTTATTTTTCCACTTGCAGTAGGCAGAGCACATGAAGGTAAACTCGGCTTCACCATTTGCCTTTGTACTGCCTTTATAATCATCACACCAACATGTTTCTTGTCCTTTTCGGAGTCAGAATGTTCTTGCTCATCGTTTGACTCATCTAAATTTGAACCATTTCCTGACTGTTCATTCAGAAATGTAGGTTCTTCAAACCTTCTACGAAATTTTGACTCTTGTTCATAACACAAGGCTGCATGATGACCATTTTTCTTACACTTCTTACACTTTAACTGAGTGTAACATTCATTTGCATAATGCCCTGACTGAGTATATCTCAGACATTTGTTATTGTCTCTCAATTTGTCTCTGCGTTCATTTATGCTTACTACTTTATTACACTGTTCAGACTTATGACCTTGCCAACCACAGAATACGCATTCTGTTTTACTATTTACTACATTTGCAGTAGCACCATAACTACCCATATTCTTTTTATAGGACTGGGTCTCATTTCTCTGGTAAGTTTGGGTCTCACCCTTTGTGTTACCTTTAGTATTGTTGCCCTCTATATGATATACATATTTTCCCAGTTCCTTCAAGAGGTTTTCATATGTAGGATATTTTGTGTCTATTTTTATGCTAATCCAGTTCTCAACATCTTCTGGCAATTTCATCATCACGAGTTCTGAAAACACCCAGTCAGTGTTCTCCATGTCTTTATAATTTTTCAGACTTCGAGTAATGGCTTCTACTTCCTGCTTGAACTTAAAAAGTGATGAATAATTAGAACAGGGAGTTGGTATTTTTACCAATTTCCTCATTAAATTTCGTACAATCCTGTCCTTGCTGGCATAAACAGCTTGCAGCTGTTGAATGCATTCATCATAACTCTCACTAGCAACAGGATATCCCTTTATGGTGTCTTTTGCATCTCCTTTAAGGGCATTTCTCAAGATGGTAAACTTTGTCATAGTTGCCATAGAAGTATTATGTACTAAACTATCAAACGCATCCCAAAACTCGTTCCATTCATCATAGTTTCCAGAGAACTGCGGTATTTTTACTTCAGGAAATTTAGGTATGGGTTGCCCACTGGGGAGGCTTGAACTCTCGGAACTAGGAGCTCTAGTACTCTCCATAGTTCCTAACTTACGAATCCGTTCTAGGACAGCTAAGCTAATATTATTTACTGTTTCAGCTAGATTGTCATGTTCTGTATCCTCCTCTTCAGAATCCTTTTTAAGGGGCTTATTCTCGACATATTCTTCATATTTCCTATCATATCTTCCGAATCTTTCTGTTAGTTTTTGATGACATCTTTCTAAGTAATTAACAACAAGTGTCTCATCATCTTTGGCAAGTTCTGTTTGACACTGAACACAATCACGTTGAACCAATTCCCGAAGGCGCTTTAATGCCTCAGGTTTAACCGACATATTGAGAAAGCAAATAGAACATAAAACAACAAACAAATAGTTGATGCAATTTTATCATCAAAAAATCCACGATCTTCTTTATGCATCCACAATGCAACAAACAGTCACTCTGTAAAGAGTATCAAAGGACAATCTTCCAAATCTCAAGATAATAACATACAGTTATTTAATTCCGTCAATTATGACGCCAATCCTCAAAGTGTAAAACACACTTTTCATCAATTAAACGACACTGTTAAGTCAGCAACAGTAAATGGAAAATGTAATGCAAACCACACTGTTCCTCAAACGACACTGTGCACCTAGTAGTAGGTGGGTCACTACCTTCTGTTTATTTACGTAAACAAAGGAATCAATACGACATTCTAGACATCGTTAAATGGGAAATATGTACACACAAATCCCTAAAAACCACTGTTCACCCAGCCGAAATTGGGTACTAATATCCAAATTACTTAATGGACGCTCTACTACGAAAGTATATTTCGTTTCCACAGATAGAGAAACGCTTTATCCACGTGGGAAATGGATTCTCTTATTTATTTCAACAACCACTTAAATTTCAAAGGTATATTTGCAATATTCATGCAAATACATGCAATGCTCCTCCCTGTTTTCGCTGAAATGTGGAAGATTTTAATCGTAGAGTTTTACACTTACTTCTTACAAGGCGGGAGCTTGTCTAAATGTACACTATTTTCACCATTACCACACCAATTCTCATCCGGTTCGAAGGACCAAAAACTGTGGAGGATTTCCTGTGTGTTATTTACCCTTCGATCTTATAACCCCCTAAATTCGGAAATCCTGACACGGCTTCAGTAGAGGCCTACCACGATCTCAAAATTAAATCCTCTACCAATAAAATATAATTAATATTACATGCATAAACATACATTCAAATATTTCATATGGGGGTTTATGAACTGCTGATATGTGAATATTTAAATAAACTCTCCTCACCTTAAATTAAAACTTCCTCATACAGAATAATACATTTTCTAACATACATTCTACCTACGAGTGTTCAATTAAATGAGCTCATTCTGTCCCTCACACGTAGTTATAAATATTGTTAGAAATACAATGTATCTGTACTCATCTGTCCGGACAGCCCTGATGTCGTCAGCAATCACGGGACTCCGAATCAAAAACGTATCTTCTGATCCACAGATCTCTATCACGTTCTTCTACTTGAGTGTCTCGTAATGCCCCACGAGAACAACAAATTAGAAACTTATAAGCACTGTCAACAAACACAGTAAGAATGAGTGCCTCGTAGCATCTCACGACGGCAACTAATTATTTGTAAGAAAGTCCCACAAACTCCTCTAGTTTGTCGGGGTCCTTGGTACTAGGACTAAGTTGACTTATGACTTGCTTACAACAGTTCTTTGTTCAACGAGGCGTTATCAAGGAGGTGAAGGGTTAATGGCTAAAATCCATTAGTGACCTACATTCCTTTCTCCACGTCTTCTACGGCCAGCCTCCCTAATAAACTACACATTATACATACGAATATACGTGTATACATGATAGAACTTAATAAGTATACATGCGAAGTCTAAAAGTATACATTTATGCACTTACGTTACAATAAACGAAACTATATGCAAACTAACACTTACATAATGTACATAGAAATAAACTGTCTTGAAATATATTCAAGACAACCTATGTGAGGCCAAAACTCGAATATGCAGCCCCCTTTTGGAATCCGCACTTGAAAAAGCACATAGCTAAGCTTGAAAAAGTTCAAAGACATGCCACGAAACTGGTGCCAGAAATACGCAATCTCGGTTATGATGAGAGGCTGAGGGAATTAGACTTGCCATCACTCGAAGCTAGAAGAGTAAGGGGGGATATGGTGACAGTCTTTAAATTCCTTCATGGGTATGATAGAGTGGATAGGGATCGATATTTCGATATGGCTGGCTCTAGAACTAGAGGTCATAGTTTGAAGCTTCGTAAGAAAACTTGTTTGCAGGATGTAAGGAAATACTTTTTCAGTGTAAGAGTAGTTGATAATTGGAATTCGCTAAGCGAGGAGGTAGTTAATGCTATCTCAATCCATAGTTTTAAGGACAGGTACGATAAGTATCACTAAGTCTAAAAATGGAACCGATGAGGAGACGGGAAGATTAGAGCTTTGGGCTCTTTCCCGTAAACACAATTAGGTAATCACAATTAGGTAATCACACACACACATCAGGAGACGGGAAGATACGAGCTTTGGGCTCTTTCCCGTAAACACAATTAGGTAATCACAATTAGGTAATCACACACACACACACACACACACACACATATATATATATATATATATATATATATATATATATATATATATATATATATATATATATATATATATATATATATATATATTTATATATATATATATATATATATATATATATATATATATATATATATATATATATATATATATATATATATATATATATATATATATATATATATATATATATATATATATATATATATATATATATATATATATATATATATATATATATATATATATATATATATATATATATATATATATATATATATATATATATATATATATATATATATATATATATATATGTGTGTGTGTGTGTGTGTGTGTGTGTGTGTGTGTGTGTGTTTTAAGAAAATCAGCTTTAATGTTGATGCAAAATAATGTTTATGCCGTCGGAAGACTTTTAACATAATTCTAAATATTATTTTTCTTTTCCTTGCCTCTCCAATTTTTGCTAACATTTCGCCTACTTTACGCTCGGCCACTGTAGTTTACGCACTTATACGCCTTCTGACTGTTTACATTAGCCAGCTGAGCAGTGGCAGCTGCCATTAATAGATTCAAAACCTTTGTTGTACACACTCGATCTTTTTCAATAGAGCATTACATCGCCTTATAGCGTCTTGCGTCGATCCTCTTCCTCTTTTCTTTCATAAGGCGAAGAATAAATGCATGGTCAAATGCAATCCTGAAATTCACTTGTCTTTTAGTCGTTCTCAAGATGGCCGAGTCCAGCGAGTGTTTCAACATAGGGAGTCTAGTCAGTTGCAAGACTTGCTTTAACGAGGACTTACAAGGGGAGGTTTTAGCCTTCGATCCCAACGTCAAACTCCTAACACTTAGTATCCTTTGGAATGTATGCAATCTTATGCGGGGGAAACGCATTTTCTATTACCATGGGATCGACATCGACGGTCGTTTTCGTGTTTCATTTGACAATACGAATGAGGGTATGATGTACCTGATCGAATGTGTAATTGTATTACTTTCAGTTTCGCACTGTATATTTTTCAAAGTCAGATGGAAATAATTTACATACAGCCATCGAGCCTTTCCTATCGGAAGTAAATATGGTATTAATCATGAAAGGCAGAAATAAAAATAAGCGTATTGTTAAGTATGTCTTTACATATGTACACGTTGCCAGTAAACTTCTCTAATATTATCAAAATCACCAGAATAATTTAAGCCTTTAATGTAACGAGCCGTTGTAGCTCTAACTAAATTGAACTCTATATCAGTCACGTGAACACATGTCTAAAGTCTTTAGTAATTTGGTTACTTCCAAACATAACGACTAAGTTACTCTGTAGTTTAATTTTTTTTAGATGAATAATAATATCCTTAGTCTAGCTAAACTTAAAGAATTTCTTTATCGCCCCCAATGTATTTATGTAGTTAATGAAATATTCTTCATAATCCATATACTAGGTTATTGTTTACTTTCACACCCTTAATGAAATACTTTGGGTCATGGAAAAAATGTAAAAAGCAATCATCTTATTTCTTAGCTAACATAACCAATCCAATCTGAACCTAATATTACTAATAAAATTATAATCTTTTACTAACTGGAGTTGTAAAAGTAAACATAACAATATATTACCACGGTGCCATATATCGGATATGTTTCTGTCTAACTGAACTATTTATGGGGACACCTACAGTTTTGCGGGCCATACCTAATGTTCAAAACCTACCAATAGATGGCACTAGGCTCTAACTAGAGAACTGGCGGATGAATACACAACAAAAATGGCGACAATAGGCATAAGAAACAATTTTTTACTATCCTAACTAAAAATACCTACCTAACCTCTTAGCCAGGGGGGCGAACCCCCATCATACAGGTTAGGGTCGAACTACTTACTTGAGCGGAGGGGTGAGGTCGTTGAACGGCATGGCCCGCAAAACCGTAAACTACCCTATTTATGTTTTGTATATTTAAAAGTCGGTGCAAGTCCATAATTTATAACTAAGTATAAAATGTATTGCATAGTAAGTGGGTCATATGAGAGTTGTGCAGTTCTGTTGCTGAAAACAAGTTCAATTTCCCAAACTATATTGGAAGGGGTGTCCTTCCTTTATGTCCAGGAGAGGTATAAACTTTACCAAATTCAGTATGATAGGTTAGTTTGATCAAATTGCTTTGTGTTACTTCACAGGGGATTTATTGTCCTATTTTTGCCGATTAAAATTTTTGAAAATAGTTATAGGAGTTGAACATGTGAATTGGGGGTACTAGTTATAGGAATATTTTTCATGTCTTATGGTATACCAAATATTTTCGAAGCTCTCAAAGTTCCATGAAATTCTTAGACATAGATTTTAAATTGAAATATGATAGTACATATAGTAGTTATAGCACTTTGCCTTAGACTTCTTACATTGGAAATTGGAATGCAGCAATCGTAGTTTCACTTATATTAACTAGAGAATAGTGTTCAAAGTGATGGAAACATTTGTATCAGTTTTAATGTTTAATCAAAGCATAGTTAGTAGAAATCATAGAATTATTCAGTATTAATATTGAAGCTGCTAATATCACTGTGGCTACACATGTCATTTATCTACACTATTTAATACCAATATACACATATCTCAAGCTGAGAACCATGTATGATTAAGTTTATTGTACAGTATATAAATTGGAATACAGTATACAGTATACTTTTTTAGCAACAGAATATCATATTCTGGTGCTTGGCTTTGCAATATAATAACTCCCTCATTGGTTTAAGAATTATTCTGAAAAAAGCTTACCTAACCTATGGAGTTGCCAAGATCTAAATGGCAGTTCCCTTTCTAAGCCATGACATGATTAAGCAAAAGCTTTTTCTCTGTCTAAAATGAAATAAGGTGACCTTGTAGTAAGCGTTGGCCTGGCATTCAGTGTTTTAACCAAACCAATGAAAAGCAGCTTATTTTTTGAATTTTTGAAGTTTTGCACTGCCACATTTTCCACTCTCCAGTTTTATTTGATAATATCATTTCTATTAGGTATATTATTTTGTACTTAGAGGCATGTTTTTATCCTTGTTTTCCAAAATCCGTCTGGTGAAATTTTCCTTAATAATATGCAATAGAATCGGCAGCTAGTAGTGGACGGACATCGCTGTGCGACATCCGTATGGTAAATCTGAGCTATGTGTCTCAAGTAACTGTTATACGAGAAGCAGCAGCATCACCTTTGCCTTCATTACCTTCTCTAAATCTTGATAAAGTAAGTGGGAATTGGTAATTTTAATGACAGTCACGAGACATGAAATGGAAGTACTGTAATGGTATAGGCAAACCCCTGCTATTTTATTTTTTATAACAGTTGTGGCTACTGTTATAGATTATGCTGGATATTGGTTTTATGTATTATTATTATTATTATTATTATTATTATTATTATTATTATTATTATTATTATTATTATTATTATTATTAGTATTATCATCGTTCAGTACTGCTCAATGAGTAGGTTGTCCCATGGCATCATCCGCCCATTTCAATACTACAGCTGAAGGGTCTTTTGGACTTAGAGAGGACTGTCTAGGACATTTCGATTTTAAGTCTTCCTTCAGTTACCTTTCTTTTCCTATGCCTACATCAACACAGTAATATTCTTCGATATTCGTTGCACACCTCCTATTATCCCTTCACATCTGACAAGTCACAACACTCTCCAGGTTTGTTTCTCTTTACTTTATGTTTTCTTCGTTCCCAGGTCCGATGAGGGCAGATTTATTTTTTCTTTTTTTGGCCTGTCCTAGTGTAACTTATCATAATAAGAACTGTGAAACAAGGCACTAGATGTGTAAAGTATTAGTCATGTTGCATTACTGAATAGCACCAAGCCTGCATGATGGGACTAGAGTATACCAGAGACCTGATTTTGCTAGTTACTGCTTATTATTATTATTATTATTATTATTATTATTATTATTATTATTATTATTATTATTATTATTATTATTATTAATTTGTGAAAAATGGCACTAGAGATGTGAATTATCAGCTATGAAGCATTACTGAATGATCCCAAGCCTGCATGATGGGACTAGAGTAAACCAGAAAGCCAGAGACCTGATATTGACAGTGACTTGTCACAGTTTTTTTTTATTTATACACTAAGTGCTTATCCATGACTGTTGACTGTGTATGAGCCTGTTAGGAGAGTGTGAAATAATGTAGACTTTGCCTTCGTTTTAAAATTCTGATATATGTTTCTTTCTTTTAATATGGCCATCCTGCTGATTCTGCTGGGAGAATGCAGCCAGATAAAAATGTGTGACATTATTTTTTCTTTATTCAGAGGCATTTTAATTATTCAGAGGCACTTTAATATTTTTTCTAATAGCTTAATAGCCGTGCAAAAAGGAGTATAGAAGCAAAGCAGCGGTTAATTCAAGCATTGCAGTCTGGAGTTACACCTGATGGGCAGAAGCTATTCTTAACAATATGTAAAACGTAAGCATATGCTGTAGTATTTCTGTATTTGGTTTATGAGACGACATTAATGTATTTAGCCTAGTAATTCATTGCATTGCATTGCTTTAATCCTTTTGCTAATTCTGCCTCATATACCCTGTCTATACCAAAATGTGTCCCTTGGTTGAGTTAACCTTACCCCCCTAAAATTAGGTTTTAAAATAGACTTGAGAGTCCTTTCTTCCCATTTGAAAAGACAGTAGTAAAAATGGATTTATATTACAGCACAAACAGACAAACATTAAAATGCGTGAAAGATAAAAATTATTTTCATGTTTGCAAGTTTGTTGCAAGGTAAGGAAATTTACTTTAATTCCTATATACAAATTTGTAACTTTAAGATGTAATTGCATTTATAGTGCAACCTTTCAGTTAAAAAACCTCACAGCAGAAAACTGATTCCTCCGATCCAGATTTATTTTCCTCTCGCAAAAAACTTACATAAGCTGGATTGAATAGAATAATAATATTTAATAAGGCTGTAAATAAGTTATGGCCAATGTCAAGTAAACAAGAGTTTTATACTGATGCTTATAATCTTGTTTGAGATTCATGAGCATTCCCTCTTGATAGAATATTTGACTGAACGGTATTATTACTCTACTAAAATAGATTTTATCCTTCAAGTCATGAATATTGTTTTTATTATCAATAAACTTCTTGATAATGAAGACTGAACAATTTTACCTACGAACCTGCCTCTGGAACCAAACTCGTTCGTAAGTTGGAGAGAGAGAGAGAGAGAGAGAGAGAGAGAGAGAGAGAGAGAGCAACATATGTATATATATGTATATACAGAGAGAGAGAGAGAGAGAGAGAGAGAGAGAGAGAGAGAGAGAGAGAGAGAGAGAGACCACGGAGTGTCAGGATAGACGCTACAGGACCTTGTTCTAGCTTAGTAAGCATAATTGATACACTGTCAGAGAAGAGGCAGACAGAGACTGACTGGATTCGAGAGCAGACGTAATATTCAGAGGATTCACTCTGGGCCTCAATTACGTAAGTTATGAGAAGCTAACTGCATTAATCTGTAAGAATTAAAATGTAGCATAGAGAGTAAGGATGATGACATTAACTAAATACACTTGTGTAATGTAGATTTGTATAATGTATTCAATGTTTAATAGTTGTTTTATGGCTTCGAGGCAAACCATACCTATAAAGACGAGTCTTCGATATGGCCCGTTCCTTTATCACCTACTAATAAACTTGACTGCCTTTAAGGCGTCACTAGAGAGTATATATATATATATATATATATATATATATATATATATATATATATATATATATATATATATATATATATATATATATATATATATATATTAGTGATGTATTGGATACTAAATTATAGAGATCCGCGGAGGCGGAGCCGGATATGTATTTTCATAAAATGCGGTTGCGGATAAAAGTGCAGTTTTAATATCAGTTTTTGCGGATGCGGATGCAGTTGCGGATTATTTGCACCTCCATATCCGTCGTTGCGGATGCGGATTCTTTTTACACCCCACAATCATGTGGCTTAGTGACGTTTTGTACATATGGCGTTACGTATATAAACAAAACGAGGTTTCGTACAATAAAAAATGAGGTTTCGTACAATAGAGAACGAGATTTCGTACAATAGAAAAGTTCTATAAATTGAACTTTTGTTAAGAAAATAAAATGCCATAATTTTATTAGCGGTTTATCAAAAAACTCCATTTTAGTATGTCACGTGATTGTGCGCTGCAAATTCTCTCCTCACACCCGTTCTTGCTCTCACCACTTAATTCCTAACCCTATCCAACCGAGATACACCAATCATACTCCTCAGGCATATCATCTCAAACACATTTAGTGTCCGTCTCTCACTTACTTTCGTACCCCATAACTCTGATCCATACATCACAGTTGGCACAATGACTTTCTCATACAAAGCTTTCTTATCATTCATTTCCAACCCTCTATTCTTCATCACTCCTTTCAACGTACCCAACACTTTACATCCTTTGTTCACTCTGTGACACACATCTGCTTCCACTCCATTTGCAGCTATAATCGAGCCTAAATACTTAAACTAATCAACTTCCTCAAGTGTCTCTCCATTGAACATAACAGTCAATCCAGCACCATCCTCATTTCTTGTACACCTCATAACCTTACTCTTTCCCACATTCACTCGTAACTTCCTTCTCTCACACACCATTCCAAATTCTGACACTAACTGACACATCTTCTCCTCTGAAGCTGCCACCACCACAGTATCATCTGCAAACAGCAACTGAATCAGCTTTCACTTGTTATCATCCCCATCTACCATTCTCAAACCTCGACCACGCCCTCGCTCATTCACCTCTCACGACTCCTCCAGTATACAAATTGAACAGCCATGGTGACATCACACATCCCTGTCTCAGTCCCACACTCACTGGAAACCACTCACTCACTTCATTCCCTACCCTAACACAAGCTCTGCTGCCCTCATACAAACTCTTCACTGCATGCAACAATTTACCATCAATTCCATATAACCTCAAAACATTCCACATTACCTCTCTATCAACTCTATCATACGCTTTCTCCAGATCCAGACCCTTTGCTAAATATTTCTCACATAACTGCCTAACTATAAAAATCTGATTATACAACCTCTACCTCTCCTAAAGTCACTCTGCACTTCCACGATCACATTTTCTGTTATATCCCTAATCCTATTAATCAGTATCCTAGCATACGCTTTTCCTACTACACTCAACAAACTTATACCCCTAAAATTACTACATTCATACACGTCTCCCTTTCCTTTGTATAGGGGCACGATTTAAGCAATCACACATTCCACTGGCACCATTGACAACATAAAGCATATATTAAACACTCTCACTAACTATTCCAATGCAGTCACACCCCCTTCTTTCAACATCTCCGCTCTCACACCATCCATTCCAGGTGCTTTACCTGCTTTCGCTTCATACAGTGCCCTTTTCAACTTCTCCTTTGTAATCTCTCTCTCATTCTTGTCTCCCATTATTGGCACTTCAACATCCGCCACTGCCACTGTAGCTGCCTCTCTATCTTCCTCAACATTCAGCAAGCGCTCAAAATGTTCTGCCCATCTTTTCCTTGCATCATTCCCTCTTAATATCTGTCCATTCACATCTTTCACTGTCTCTTCCATCCTCGATCCACCCTTCCTTACTCTCTTCACGTCTTTCCAAAACTTCTTTTTATTCTCCTCATATGACCTAGTAAAATCCTGTCCCCACATAACATTTGCCAACCTCTTCTCTTCCTCTACCTTCTGCTTGGTTTCCTCATCTTTCTCCCTATATCTTTCATACTTCTCCTTACTGTTACACTGCAGCCATTCCTCAAAAGCCCTCTTTTTCTCCTCCACCTTCATTTTCAACCCTTCATTCCACCACTCGCTGCCCCTCCTCATTCCACCTCCAACAAACCTCTTTCCACACACATCACTTGCATGTCCCACAAAACCTTCTTTTATCAACCCCCATTCCTCCTCCAACTCCTCAACTTCTCTTTCTTTCACCCTGTCATATGCCACTTTCAACCTGTCCTGATATTCCTGTCTCTTCTATGGCTTTTTCAGCTTTTCTACTTTCACCATTTCCCTTCTACATTCCCTCCACTCTATTTCCCCACTCTTTTGCTATTACCACTTTTGCTTCAACCAAAAAATGATCAGACATCCCAGCAGCCACACCCCTAAATGCATGCACGTCTTTCACTCTACCAATCATGCTCTTTGCTCCATCAATGCTCTTTCTTTCACTCTTCCATTTGCCACTCTCATCCATGCATACTTATTTATTAACTTCTTGAAAAAACTATTACCTATCACCAACTCTTGCTCCACACACATATCTACCAGGCTCTCGCCACTCTCATTTCCACCTGGTACCCCATACTTTCCTACAACACCTTCTACCTCTCCATCATCCACTCTGGCATTCAAGCCATCCAACACAACTACATCATTCCTTCTACTCAGACCATCCACACACCTAGTTAACTCATTCCAGAATTCATCCCGCTCTTCCTCACTTCTCTTACATCCAGGCCCATACACACTAACAAAAGCCCAACATTCCCTACCTATCCTAGCCCTCACCCACATCAGCTTCGATGACACTTCTTTTCCATTCCACTACCTTATTTACCATCCATTCACTCAGCAATAATGCCACACCTTCTCTCGCTCTCCCCCTTTCAACCCCAGGCACCCTACCTGTCACATCACCAAATGCCACTTCTCCGTTTCCTTTCATCTTCGTGTCACACAATGCCAATACATCCATATTCCTCCTACCAAACATATATCCAATCTCACATGTTTTGCTCTCTATCGTAGTACAACCACGCACATTTAGACACCCCAGAACTAGAGTTTGGGGAGAATTTATTCTCCCCTCTACTCCCCTTCTTCTTTGAAGTCTCATGGGAGGTTAATACAAGGGAGGGATTCCCAGTCCCCTCGCCCAATCCACTTTTAGTCGCGTCTTATGACACGCAGGGAATACGTTGGGGCTATTCTTTGATGTTGTGCCTGCCACCATTAATTATACACTATTGAGTGACGAGTTTCAGCCACACTTAAATAATTATGTAAGAGTACATACTACGTAGTACATACAGAGTACATAACATGCCACATTTAAGTGTTTTACCAGGATGTGGGACAGTGACTCAACTCGTCATGCATCCCACCAACCACTTTCCCCAACCTCTACCCTTGGAAAGTGGCAAACTTAAACTGCCTACCATTTTTAGCTATTCTAGTTATGCTACTACTTACAAGCTGCCGTATTTAGTAATCAAACTTTAGAAGTGGCGAATTTTTCTTTAAAAAGAGTAACTTTTTTGCTTTCCCTCCCTTTAAACGGCTTCTCTTTTCATCATAAATATTGCCAGCACCACTAAATAGCTGTTCATAGTAAAATAATGTCATAAATGACGATGTTTTGATATATTTTTGTTGTGTTGCATTTTACATCAATTTGACTTAGATAATCAGCGTTTCTGTACGTTAACTCTGTCACTAGGCATAGAAGCAAGTGTTGGTGCCAGGTGTAAAAGGAAAGGGCTCTATCTAAACTATGAACAGCAAAAAATTGCCCTTCTATGTATGTGTTCATAGTAAAATAATGTCATAACTGACGATTTTTTGATATCCTTTTGTTGTGTTGCATTTTACATCAATTTGAATTAGATAATCAGCGTTTCTGTATGATAACTTCATCACTAGGGATGGGAGCAAGTGGGAAAGGGCTCTGTCTAAAATATAAACAGCAAAAAATTGCCCTTTTATGTAAGTATTCTTCTTCTTCTTCGTCTACATCTTTTCCCACTTTTATGTGGGGTCGATGTTTGTGGCCAGTTTTCTCCATTTGTTTCTGTCCCATACCTCATCACCCAACAAACCTTTAGAGCTCAGGGCGCCATTGATGCAATCCATCCACCTACGCTTTGGTCTCCCTCTCCTTCTACCCTGTACATCCATTTCCATCACCCTCCTCCCAACATACTGTTCATCCCTCCTAACGACATGACCATACCATCTTAGTCTACTTTCTTGTATCTTATCTGATATTTCTCTAACTATTGAGGTACCTCTAATTACCTCGTTTCTGATCTTATCGCTTCATGTCACCCCACACATCCATCTCAACATCCTCATCTCTGCCACATCCAGTTTTTTCTCTTGTGTCTTCTATATTGCCCATGTCTCTGCTCCATACATCATCGCAGGTCTCACAACTGTCTTATGCACTTTACACCTCAACTTAATACCTATTCTCCTGTCGCACAGCACCCCAGACACTTTCTTTCAGTTCTTCCATCCCGCTTGTATTCTGTGGGTTATTTCTGACTCGAGGTCACCATCCTTTGCTACTGTTGATCCCAAATACTTGAACTTTTCAACTCTTTTCAACACCTTCCCCTTCAAATTGACCTCCCCATCCTCATCATCTCTCAACCTCAAGTACTCTGTCTTCTTCCTGCTGATTTTCAGTCCTCTATCCTCCATCACTCTTCTCCACTCGCCAAGCTTCTCCTCCACTACCTCTCGTCTGTTGCTACACAGTACAATGTCATCTGCAAAGAGCATACACCATGGAGACTGATCTCTAATACCCTGGGTTACTACATCCATGACCAGATCAAATAGATATGGACTCAAAACAGACCCTTGATGCAGACCAACATTTACTGAGAGACTTTTCGTCAAGCCCACACTGCTCTTAACATTTGCCTCTGCCCTCTCATACATATCTTGGATGATTCTTACATATTTCTCGGGGACTCTCTTTTCTCTAATACACCTCCACACCTCTTGACGTGGTACTCGATCATATGCCTTTTCCAGGTCAATAAAGACCATATACAGTCCTTTCTGTTTCTCCCTATGCTTTCCATCATTTGTCTCAAGGCAAATATGGCATCCACTGTCCCTCTTCCAGGCATGAAGCCAAACTGTTCATCCTCAATTGTCATTACCTCTCTGAGTCTCCTCTCTATGATCTTCTTCCATATCTTCATAATATGACTTAACAACTTTATACCTTTATAGTTTCCACACTCCTGAATGTCTCCCTTCCCTTTATAGATTGGGATGATTAAGCTTCCTCTCCATTCCTCTGGCATCTTTTCATGACTAAAGATCTTTTGCATCAAGCCCCACATGATATCTATGCCTTCCTCTCCAAGACTCTTCCATACCTCCACTGGCATCTTATCAGGTCCTGCTGCCTTTCCATTTTTCTTTTTCCTTACTGCCCACTCTACCTCTCTTCTAACCATTGTTGTTGTAACTGCTCATTTGGAAGTCCATCTTTAAATACTGCTCCTGGGTTCTCTTCATTTAGTAATCCTTCAAAATAAGTTTCCCATCTGCTTTTTCTTTCATTCTCTTCTGCTAGAACTACTCCATAGTTATCCTTTATTTGTCTTACTTGGGTCAAGTCCTTGGTTGCAGCATCTCGGGCCTTGGCAATTCGCCATATTTTCTTCTCTCCTTTTGGTGTTTCCAGCTCTTCATAGACTTCATTCAATTTCTCTGCCTTTGCTTTGCTACTGCTCTCCTTGCCTCCTTATTTGCCTGCTTGTACTCTTCTTTATCCTGCTCCAGGCCTGATAAATCTGCCTTTTTCTTAGCTTCTTTCTTGTTCTTCACCCATTCTTGCACTTCCTCATTCCACCACCATGACTTTATCATTTGGGGGTTTCTTTCCTGATGACTTTCCAAGTACCTCCTCACCAACCCTCAAAATCGCCTTACTATTCTCTGTCCACCATTCTTGCACATCTTCATGCAACCTTATTGCTTCCAACACTCTTCCCTTAAACATATCTCTCAGCTCTGCATCTTTTAATTTCCACCACTTTATCTTTGGGTCCATCCTCGGCTTCTTACTTTTCCTACATTTCCTGAGCCTGCAATCAGTTAGCCTATGTTGCACTGTTACACTCTCCCCATTTATTACTTTACAGTTGCTAATCTCCTTCAGATGGTCTTTCCTACACAACAATAAATCTATCTAGCTCTCCCTTCCACCACTACTGTATGTAATCAATGTTTTCCTTTTTCTCAAAGAATGTGTTAACCAGTGCCAGATCAAAAGTACAGTTATTTAAGAGCTACTTGGAAAATAGAAAACAAGCCGTATATTGTAATGGGAAAGCATCTTTGTTGTAAACTATTGAGAGGAGAGTACCACAGGGATCAATACTGGGCCCACTGTTATTTTTTTGTTTATATAAATGATATTTCCAATGCCAGTAATAAATTCAAATATATTCTTTATGCAGATGACACCAACCTTCTCTAGCATGATAATAAGCTTGACCACCTGCATTCTGTTTTAAATAGTGAACTAGAAAAAAATTAACAACTGGGTCTCTGCTAATAAATTAAAGCTAATAAATTAAAGCTAAATGTTTCCAAAACTGACTATATCTTATTTCAAAATAGATCTGTGGTACACAATATTGGTCAAGTTAATATGAATGGGTATGAAGTTGAAAGAGTTGCTTGTAAGAAATTTTTTGGAGTAATTATTAATGAAACTTTAAGTTGGAAATATCATCTTCAATCTGTCTGCTCAAAACTGTCCAAGACGTGTGGAATTTTGTATAAAATTCGTCATAACCTAACAAATGAGGCCTTAAAAAGCATATACTATTCCCTGTGGTATCCTCATATTATATACTGTTTGTGCATCTGTGGTTGTACTTGGCCGTCAATTGTAATGGATGTATTTGTAACTCAGAAAAAACTGATCAGAACTATTACATATAGTGGAAAATATGACTCAACTTCCTCTTTATTCAAGGAGCTAAACTTGCTTAAATTTAATTACTTGATACAACATATCTGTCTTATTATTATACATAGTGATGTTATTGATAACAATCATAACAGAAAATTATTTAGATTTATTCAACACAACCATGGAACCAGAGGTAACAATATAAATTTGATATGTCCACAGCCGAGAACAACCTTGTACAAATTTTCTATTCACTGTTTTGGCCCAAAATGTTGGAATGCATTACCAGAAGATTTAAAAACAATAACTGGCATAACTTTATTTAAAAAGAAACTCAAACAGCATTTATTTACTAGGCAAAATCAAGCAGCTGTTGAATAATAACTAATACAGTATTAGTGCATCTTTATGTCCAGGTTAAGGTCAGGCTACTGTTTTGTTTTATTACAAGATAAGTATGAGATTGCTATATTGGAGCTTTTGTTAACTATTGCCGTCATACTTTAAATTATGTGAAATGTATATTAAACTGCCTGCCAAGGAGCGCTTGCTCAGCAGGCTAGTGCCTCTGAATATAATGTACATATTTATTCATGTATGTGTACTGAATATTTGGCAATAAAATCTATGACTATGACCCATTCGCTCAACCACTCTATCTTGACGGCGACTTCCCCCATTCACTCCCCCATTTGCAGTGCAACATTCCTACCGCCAACACACTAAGGGAGTGTGTTGGTTGGTGGTCTCTTGCAGCCACTCATCTGGCCTCTTGTGTCGTCTCTATCAATGGTTATAGGTCCCTTCTATACTCCCTATCAATAGTAGTGTAGTGTACTACACTAACCTCCCTATCGTGGCACAGTCTATTCTACTCTCTCCCCGCCTGCATAAAACATTAACAAACAAGAATCTCTTTATATCGAATAGCAATAATCTTAATAACATCACAAAAGTCTCTGATTCTTCAATGAATATAACATAAACGTATGTTAATGGTAAATGATCAATACAATTACAATTACTTAATGATCAATGCAATTACAATTACTTCATAATAATGAAGCTGAGAGATCAATTGATCATTCCCGCATTTCTTTCTTGGAAAATATTACATGTGATAAAAGAAAAAACCATAAAAGCGGATTCAAGTTTATTTCTCATTGTAATTTTTACACGCAATTCGGAGTATAGAAAAAGTCTACGACTTATATTTTTTTCTTGAACATTGTCACTCTCGCAAACAATACTCAGTAAGATTACTCTACTTCCGCTTTAGAAAATTAACACCCTTCAAACGCAATTACTCGTTATACTGTTTAAATAAAAAATAAAAACCGAGTCTATTATTACTTATCTAGTTTAGTAATGGGTACAGAAATTCTACTTCTATTAATTTACTAAAGCCATATTCCCTCTTATATGCGTGGTGTCTGAGTCAAAGCATGTCTACAAAGTATAATGGTGGAGTCCTCCGACCTCTATTTCTTTTAGTAATACAGTAATCCCTCACTATATAGCGGTCCACCTATCGCGAACTCAGTGCTTTGCTTTTTTTTTTTTATATGCAAAAATATTAAAAAAATAAAAATTTTCAGTATTTTCATTATTTTATTGAAAACTAAAATTTTCATTATTTTATAGATAGAAAAATGTATTTCCAAGCCTAAGAATAATAAAACAGTAAGAAATAGTAAAAAAACTTGAATTTTAACATGTAACTCTGCACCATAGAAAGTACGATACCGGCATCAGCGTTTCTGAAAACCCAAAGGGTCACACCTTCGTGAGCTAGCATATATTAAAATTTCCAGTAGCTTCATTATTTTATCCATAAACAAATGTATTTCTTAGCCTAAGACTAATAAAACAGTAAAAAAATAGTAAAAAACATAAATAATCACAGCATTACACCATGTAAAATATGATACCGGTATTAGCGTTTCGGAAAACGAAAAGGGTTGCACCTATGTGAGCCAGTACATATTGATTTTTTCATTATTTTATTGATAAAACAAGTATTTCCTAGCCTAAGAGTAATAAAACTGTAAAAAATAGTAAAAAAACATAAATTTAAACATACACCCACAGTATTGCACCATGTGAAATACTGTACGATAGCGTACACTGTATTGGCGTCTTGGAAAATGCAAAGGCTCACACCTACGTGAGATAGTTCATGGAATGCTATTGGCTGAAAGGGTGAGAGACGACGAATCATAGAATTGTTTTTTGTATGTTCTGTATCATGGGGTCTGATTGGCGTTTTGATTGAAGTTTGGTTCTCCCACCATCTTCCATTGTCTCGCCTCACTCGTTCAGTCTAACTGACATGTGCGCAGTTCGCGTTGTGCTTATTAATATGTTATGCTTCAGGGGTTGGGTTCTTTCGATAACAGTCTCCTATGCCTCAAAAGGCCCCTCTTTAATTTCAAGCGGCTCTTGCAGATTTTCTTTAACGTGTGATTTGCAAGAGATTTCCTCTACTGGGGGAGCATCAGTATCATTTCCTTTGCCTTAACAGACTCCTCTTTAATTTCAAGCGGCTTCTGTAGATCTTCTTTAACGTCTGATTTACAAGAGATTTCCTCTACTGGGGGAGCATCAGTATCGTTTCCTTTGCCTCAACAGACTCCTCTTTAATATTAAGCGGCTTCTGCATATCCTCTCTAACGTGTGATTTACAAGAGATTTCCTGTACTGGGGAGCATTAGTGTCATTGTCACAGTTTTCAATACCATCCAACTCCATCATAGAATGAGAAGGAACACAATTGGTTTCTGAAGACTGACCTGAATTGAGACCAGTTTGTGCAAAGTCCAAAGTATACTGTATTTCAAAACATCACTGATTGGATACTTGACCTCTCCTCTTCCATATTTTTCATAATGATCAAGGGTTTTCCTATGTACTGTATATTCATTTCACTTCGTAACTGAGCCACGAGGAAATCGAAGAACCTGGCCTTACACTCGAACGTCTTGCAGCCCTGTATGAACACGTGACAGCACTCCAACAACTCTCACAAGAACATGATAATATGGTTTGTTTGGTGACCTTCTGCAATCTTCTCGACGATGCCATGTCATTACCACCTCATTCACGGTAAGTTTACCTATCACTGTCATATAACTTTGCTCTTGCATGCTGTTATTAATAAAGTAAAGGGTGGTTTGTTATCAGTACAGGGAGGGTTTGTACAGTAAACATAAAAATAAATGTAAAATACCTATGTACATATAGGGTGATCCTACTTCGCGGAAATTCACCTATCGCGGTCGGTCCCGGAACCTAACCCCCGCGATAAACGAGGGATCACTGTAGTCCCATTACTCACTGGATAGAAATTACAAGTACAACTTGTTCCTTTTTTCCTCATTTTTTTTAACCGCGAACTTGCAATAACGGCCAAAAAAATAATAGTAAATAAATAAATTTTTTTTTCTTTTCATTTTAGTAAAAAATCGACCGCCTCGGAGGCACTTTTCCGCCATCCTCCTCCTCTTCTACCACTTAATGCGATCGGATATTATGAAGAAAATTGAAAAAAGCATTAAGAACAAACAGCAAACATACTTTCAATATAATATCTTCAGGGAAATAGCGTGTGAGGGTGCATCAGCTGATACGGAAGTAGCAGAACGTTTGCCGATAGAGGTTCGTTCTCCCGCATCTTCCTCCTCTTCTACAGCTGAATGCGATTGAATATTATGAAGAAAATTGAAGAAAAGCATTAAGAACAAACAGCAAACATATTTTCAGTATAATATCGTCAGGGAAATTGTGTGTGAGGGTGCATCAGCTGATACGGAAGTGTGACAAAATGTATGCATCCTTGTCCTCACTGCCACCAATTCAGTGTTGCCAGAATAGATTAATGAGAGAAATGATAAATATAAAAATTATACATGTAAGCTGGTAAGTTATTTCAAGTATCTTAAAGATGAAGTACATGTTTATTTAAATTACAGTATATACTACCATCTTGTAATTAATATATATTTTAATATGTACCATACATTAGAAAATAAAAACATCCGCTTTATCTGGCAACCCTGCCCACCATACACATCTTAGTGTAAGCCTGTTGCCAACGGCATAAAATAGTGCATAAATTTATTAGCTATACAGTAAATCTGTATATATTTTATACTGTACACTATTTGCATGTTAATATAAATAACTACATGTCTTTCTGCTTTGTTATGTACTTATAAAATATGTTTTGTTCCGGTTTTACGTCTCGGACTCCCTTTTCTACCAAGGGCTAGGACGGTTGCCTTCTTGCGAAGGACCTGTTTTGGCAGATGTAATCGTTACCCTGAGTGCATGCCTTTGCTAACCTCAGACCGTGACGGGGCAAAAACCCTCGACCTTACGCCTCAGAGTCGCGGATGCTACCTCGTGAGCCACGGTGACTACACTTATAAAATATGTTTTACTTATCGTATATCTTTGATATAGTGTGTCTGGCCACCATGCATGTCCCAGTGTAAGCCTGTTGCCATCGGCATAATAGATTGCATTAAATTGTTTACTGTACAGTAAATGTTTATAGCTTTTATACTGTACACTATTTGCATGTTAATATACATAACTACTGGTCTTTCTGCTTTGTTATGTACTTATAAAATGCTTTACTTATCTTTTATCTTTGGTATAGTGTGTCTGGCCACCATGCTCGTCCCAGTGTAAGCCTGTTGCCAATGGCATAATAGAGTGCATTAATTTGTTTACTCTACAGTAAATCTGTATATATTTTATACTGTACACTATTTGCATGTTAATACAAATAATTACAGGTGTTTCTGCCTGTTATGTACTTATAAAATATGTTTTACTTAGCTTATATATTTGGTATAGTGTGTCTTTGGACGGTTGTGGAACGAGCTATGCCCTTTATCATTGTTTCCTATGGAAAATTACTCGTTTTTTCATGCGAATTTCCATTTACCTGTGACTTCTGAGAACCTATCTCTGCGTTATTCTGAGAACTAGGTGTACTTGGCTATTTTAGAATGCTTCTTGAAGGACGTCACTTCCTCCAGTACTGGGGGCGGGGTTTTCCTTCCTCTTGACTCGTTGGTTTTCTCGCTGACGTTCATACCTCTTGCAAAATCACCGATTCACCATCCCAGGATCTTTTTCTGCAACAAATAACACCTAGCAGGGGTGTTGTTCCTCAAAGCACCATTCACAGTGCTATGCAGGGTGAAATGCCTTGTGAATCGCGCAGGAATTATCTCCCAAGTTGACCACTCAGCTCTCCAGTTGACGATTCTCAGCCTTTGTGAACGAAGTTTCAGCAACTTTTCTTCAGAGTCAAAATATTTGGTACAATTTTTACCGCTGGGCGCCTTTCCTACACGAGGACGGGGATGAGGAGGGTGATGTATGATTTGTGCTTCCTCTAAAATCTGAGAGTCGTCGGAGTCAATTTGAGAAGTTGCTCTCGATGTTTGTTTCGTTGTCAGCGCCGTCGGCGTCACAGTCGGCCACATTTCCTCTCCGACAGTGCCGTCTCGCCGCTTGCTTTTAGGCACCTTAAAGCTTCTTCTTACTCGAGGATTCGATGAATTTTTTCTTCCTCCGACATTGCTTCCAGAGATGCTTTATAATCTGTATCTTGCATTTTTTCACGGCCCGAGTTTTACTTTTTAAATCGTACTTGGCTGCCACCAATGTCGTATAGTTGAATATCTTAACAGACCAGAGCTACAGCGTGCGAGGTGATAATATATATTGCAAAATACTTAACGCTTAGTTTATTTAGTTATACACTTATTCTACGCCTCAGTGCCCCTCCCCCTAAGGTTAAAATGCTCAGCGTATAGGTGCCCAGAAGACTCTGCTGCTCCTCAGTCATGGGTTGACTCTTTTGTATCATTTTGGGTCATCCAGCAAAGAGGGGGAACACCCCATAACCTATAGTGTGGGGTGTGTTGCTTCTGGGACACCAGTCCGATACATCAGTGCATGTATGTATATGCATCTCTATCAAATATACACGTATATATGTATGTATAATGTATAGGTTATATGTATGTATAACGTATAGGTTGTTATGGAGGTTGGCTATCAACCATAGAGGTAGAAATGTGTGATGCTATGGAAACGAGTTACAAACCTGTCATCTCTTTGATAACACTTATTACGTCTATCGATCATGGAGATCGGAATGTGATACACTAATGGAATGGGCTATAAACATTTTGCCATCTTAATAAAAAGATGAAAGGGCCTTTGTCTAGCTTACCCACACAGGCCACCACATGGTTGGCTGCTAATATTACGTCAGTCCGTTTGTAAGTAGGATTGTTCATAAGTTGCACTTCTATTAAAAAAAGTATTGTACAGTACATACGTATGCAGTAATGCACAGTACTTAGGCTAAAGACACTTAACTACTGCATAAAACATAAAGTATGCAGTATTAATGAATTTTAATACTGTAATAATAATGTAATAATACAGTATAGGCTAGTACAGTAATGCATACATTAATACAAGGGTAAACATTGGATATTTCTTTGTTCGTATCTGTGAATGTTCATAACTCATTTGTTTGTAAGTAGGGTAGCATATATATATATATATATATATATATATATATATATATATATATATATATATATATATATATATATATATATATATATATATATATATATATATATATATATATATATATATATATATATATATATATATATATATATATATATATATATATATATATATATATATATATATATATATTTTGTGACATCGAAATGAGGTTTGATATGTTTTCCAGGATAGAAGAAGTAACCTGGATGGGCCCAAACATTTTAGTAATGAGCCAGGTTATCATCACTCCACCTTATTTACCAGAAAATGTTAGAGAGCATAAAGACAGCAAGGATTCAAACATGAAAACACTAAATTACATCAAGAAAATTGTAAGTATGTAGGTGTGTCTGTCTTATCTGTTAATTTTGTCTGTCTGTCTGCTAGTTTGTCAATGGATTCTTCTAAAATGAATTTAGGATACTCGTATGTAGAGTCCAAAGTCGTATTAAACTGAATTAAATCATTTTGACCCAGGTCGTGAAAGCAGTGTTTAAAATTAGTAAAATATCTTGTATATTTGTTCTTGTACAAATTTGTGTAAGAATATATTGTTGTTAATAAGATTATAGTCTGTAATATTATTATCCAAATGAGGTGCATAGAGCTTTTATGATTGTATAGAAAATAAAGATGTTTAATTTCTGCTATGGAATATACCCTCTGTATGAATATTTCAATATCTATATTTCAGGTGGATAAATTTCATAAAGATCAGCAAAGTGTTTCACTAAACAATGGGACAAATGTTGCTCCTGTTGTGGCAGAAGTTCAACCTGTGTCTCAATGAATAATAACACTCAAAATAAAGGATCAAGATGATGCAAGTGTAGGTCAATAATTGTGTGGATGATAATATGTGTTGAAAAATTGTTAGAAGCCTTTGGAATGTTTGCAGTCCTTCCGTGAGTAAAATCCAAGAGAAGAGAAAAAAAAGTCTTATAGTTTCATTTTCTATTTTTCTTTCTGTAAAATCAGAGTAATCACAGTGTTTTAGCTGTTGCGGCCCTCAGGGAAAGATTGGGTAATGTCATTCTTGTTTCGAAACTGTGAAGTATAATTTCGAGTTACTCCCTGGGAGATGTCTTTGTTAGTATATTGGCAGAAGTTTTATTTAAATTGAAAGGCATGTTAATATTAGATGATGGTATATTGCTGCGTAATAAATAGGTAATATTCATATTTTTTTTTTTTTGCTTTATTGATGAGATCTAATCAGTTATGTATTGTTTAAAGCGCTTCATGTTTCGGTTTTTCATTGTAACTTCTCAAAAAGCAAGTCAGATCGATTTAAGTAATATAAAATGAGACTGTATTTTGTAATTATGGTAAAGTAATGGTGTACTGTATTCTTGCCATTTAATAGTCTCATGACAATTGGGGAGCAGTTTCAGACCTGAGAATTATCAATATACTTGCTAAAAACTTACAGCTCATTGAAATATAAAAAATGTAAAGGTGTCTCTATTAAGATTACTTACATACTCTCTCTTTATATGCTGTTGATCTTTGAATGGTGTATTGGATTCCTATCAATCGTTGGCTTTCAAAAAAGTTCTCAAAATTGTAAAGGGGGGTACAGACGATCATTATTACTGTCAGTAAAAATACTGACACTATTCTATTGGTGTGAACTACTACGTCCATATGATGGACACACCGACAGTAATAATGACAGTACAGGGAAATACTGTCAGTAATATTGATTGTCTGTTTAGCCCTTAAGAATAAATTGTGAATTTTGGTTATATAGCTTCTAAAAGTACTTAACGTTCATTTATGCCAGTGGATTCAGAGGCTGATCTAGGATATTCTGCTATTACCATCATATTGTCTACACTCTGTCTGCTTTTTTAGGCCAGAAATAACCTGCTGAAACCTCAAATTGGACGTACTGTCTCATTATTCCTAAATACTATTAGCAGAGGTAATCAGTTGGAATATAAAAGAGATTATCTAGTTGTAAGAAAAAGAGACAAGTATATGGTCAATGTTTCATGCAATATATCATTTAGTAAAAGGAATCTATTTTAGACAGTGCTGCTCTCCTGAGTGAGAACTTAACCAGAGGTACAGTGATGTCTCAATGCCTCTTTCTTTTATTTGAGGACAATAGCTAGTTTTTGGTGGATGGCGCAGACTTGAAAAGTTTATTATTATTATTATTATTATTATTATTATTATTATTATTATTTTTTATTATTATTATTATTATTATTATTATTATTATTATTATTATTATTATTATTATTATTATTATTATTATTCCTTGCCACAAAACAGCTGAAAGGAGAGAGGAGGCTGCACTAGGTGTGATGAAGGCCTGATAGTTCCTTTTTTTCATGTGTATAAATGTTGGGAAATCGCTGGCTTCAGTTTTATATGGTGTCATGTTGAAATTTTTTTTTATTATAAGCAAGTAGGAGTAAGCCAATATTTCCCATGCTGAATTTATATCCCTAAATTTTACAAAACTGAGAATGTAGGGTTTCATCATTCCGTTCCTGTCCTCACCTTTCCCGTTGAGTATTTTATAGCAGGTAATGAAAAATTCAGAAGAGAAGGATTACCAGACCGCCGCCTTCCTGTCCTTTTTTATACACTCACTACAATATGAAAATTATGAAGGCAGAATATTCGTCCCTTACACCACCAAGATTTTTGCGTTTTAGTCGCCTCCTATGGTGCACTTGGAATATGAGTAGAATTCTTTTTTTTATTAACTTTCCACCATGGCATACAGTATTTGGTTTTGTTTGTATATATTATCTTCTAAGAGAGCCAGCAGGGTGGTGCGCTTCTTTATTCTGATATTATTTGATATGCTTACGGCTATGCTCAAGCATGCCCTATTTAGTGGACATGATGAAGCCTGCACATAACTGAATTCCAAAACCAGGTCTAAGATTTAGCCTGATTTCTTCCTGTGGACTTATTGCTCACTGGGATTTCTTGAGGGAGATTTTCTAGTCATTTAGTACCAAATCTTTCATTATATTGCAAACATATTATCTTCTTGGATGTTGAGGTCTCTTGTGGACAAGCTATCCTAGACTTTATCACTTCATCTTCTGCCTTCCTCTAATGAAACCCTGCAATACTCGACCCAGATATCTTCTTTACTTTTCTCCCTTTGCCAATCTTTTTTTTGATGTCCAAACCAGCTAAGCTATCTGCACTCTCTTCATGAGTTTTCCTACAACCACACATATCACTTATTCCTCTTTCTGTGGTACCATCTGACCTCACAGATTACACTAAGGATTTTTACATAGGAAATTATGTGGTTTTCAGACTTACCCGTTTAAATTCAGTATGTTTTATTTTTCTGCAATTAATGCCATATGCCACTGAAGCCAAAAGTGTGGCCACAAGTGAATTATACAGGGATGTAGCAAGGTTAAGCATGTAAATAACCGATGTACAAGGATGTCATTACTTAATCACTATCAATCCCCTGAAAAGGTAGTGATTAAAGTATGGAAACTTAGCTATACACATGTTTCATATAACTTGATATTTAACCTGATCAGCCTTTGAGAAGAGAAAACATAGCTGTAGAAAGTATATTCGATATGGAGAGTAGTACGAGACTTGAGATTGTGTGTGTGCATGAAGCTATATACATGTACTGAATTACTGCTGAGATGTGTTTGTTTTGTTTTTTCTGGTTTTAAAATCTAATTTGGTCTTTTTTCAGCTTGATTTTTCTTTTGCAATTATTTTTTTTAACTTAAACTATATAATTAATATCATGATTAAGTTTGGATTTTTTGAAGTTTTTAATTTCCATTTGTGAAAGAACATATATACTCTAATTGTTTTAGATGGTTGATATGTTCATAAGTTTGCTGTGCAGGATATATTTGTGTACTAAGAGAGGCAACTTTATATTAGTAAAGAAAGATAGAAATTAAATTGTTAGGTATGAGAGAGAGCATTTGAAGTAATGGTGCCACTGTTTTCTCTTAGTGTCAATTACCATAGATGTCCTTCTTAAGCAAGCTGCAATGACCGGTGCCACACCTGTTCTATCTGCTGTGCTTACACATAAGGGTGGACTTTGAGTGGCAGTGCTTTTGTCATGGGTCTACCCTCTAGAGTTGCAACTCAAAAGAGAGCAGCTAAAGAGGCCAGACTGCCACAACCAACCCCTGCCCCTCATGGGGCATGAAACCCTGGAAGAGGCTTCAGTCACCAGGTCGATTACCTCCTTTTTCAACACAACACATACACAGTAACACAAGTTTTTTGTACACCAAGAAATGACTCTCCGGTTGAAGACATCTTCCAGACGGAGACTTTGAGAACAACCCAGAAAACACATCTTGGAAATCAGAACCACAGAACCACGTACACCACTAATGTGACATACAATCTGTGAGAACTCTGTGTGAAAGTGCGGGATTGGTGTTGCCTTCCTTAGGGACTTGGGGCACTTCGGCCAGGCAGCATAAAAGTGAAAGTATTTTTTCTTTATATAAAGTGGACCAAGTATGTATGTACCTATAATATCAGTATTTACTGATATTATCTGTTGATTGAGAAGAAAGACTACCTCGATTGTATTTCTTCGTTGCAAAAACCAACTAAAAAGAATGCAGGAGCAAAAGGCCAACAGACCCATCTTTTCTTAAATTAATTTTCTCACTGCAGGACAGCTAATAAAAGGGGTAAGGATGAGCAGGATACAATGAAACTGTTTCATCCCATTTTTATTTATTTATGGTCACCTTTCTATGTAGGAAAACATTCATATTGATAAACTAGGCTTTTTTTTTTTTTTTTTTTTTATCAAGTTGCACTAATTGAAAGAAAAAAACAATTACAAATCAATCAAGAAAGCTAAATTTTTTTATTAACAGTATTATATTCATTGACCTCACATTTAGAATCTTTTTCTGCCTGATATTGAAAATTAGGTACAGAAGAATTGAATGAAAATCGTTGAGACACTGAAATGTCAGCAAAATGACATTAATCATATTAATTTTACACCGAATCCTGAAACATGTAAGCACTTTAAAATCAGTACTGCGTACGTTTTTCATATTAAATGATAAATAAGAAAACTAAAGTACTACACAGTATTGCCAAAGTAATTGAAAATAGCATAAGTATATGCTTATTTATATTAGTAAACTCTGCCATTGTTATTATTTTGTGAGACAAAGTAGGTTTAGATATTTTTTGTGTAAGATGACTGGTATCTTAGTTTTTTGTTATTTTTCTAGTGGTACGTATTTTGCCAGTTTTGCATTTAACTCATAAACATTCTGTAATTTTTTTATATGGGACCTTTTTTTATCCAAGAGTGACAGACAGAAATTCACTTTACACAATTGTGAGTCTTTATCTGCTATTTACAGGCACTGAATGATCCCTATTCCCAGTGCCTGGTTGAATTCAAGCACCATATGCATAACTTACTTTAGTTGCTAATATTATATGTAACCTAACTCAGAATTATTTTATTTGTAAACAACTTTTATATTTCAAAGTATCCACTTGTCATTAAACCTAAAGCAAATCTCGAAAGCTATTTGTTCATATTTGTTTTTTCAAGATATGTTCCAATATGGTACCTCATTAAAGTAGTTCCCTCTGAACTCTCACGTTTTATAATTAAACATTACTGTAAGTTAAGAATAACGTGCCATTCTACAAGAAAAAGAAAGTTCATATAAAGGGCTCAAGAGTGATGGTTATTATTGCGTGCTATGTATAAATAATGCTGGAATATATACCGGTAACTGTTGAGAAAATTATACAAAGCGTGTGAATGGGGAGTGAAAGAAGTGAGAGAAGAAAAATATATAAATATACACTGAACTCTGGCTTAGTATACAGATTACACAGTTGATGCCTTTTATTGAAGAATATGCTCTACTGTATAATTAGGAGCCCTAGGCCTGGTGGTTCTTTTGACTGTTGTCACTGGATTTAAAATCCAAGTATTTGCTGACCACAGCAGTGTTAGACATTTTGTAATGATTATAGATATTGTTGTTATAACTGTATGATCTTATGCAGTATGAATTTTGTTGAGAAATGGTGTATTTGAATACAGGATTGCTTTAAATGAATGCGTAACTGATAATGTATCATTTTCATTATTTATGTACTTTTCATATCATAGGAAAATAATTAGGAAACTTTCAATGAAGTGATCATTGATAAATGAGAACACAGATTGAAGTTTTTTGGTTCTAGTACAATAAATTTTAAAGTAAAACAATACAAAGTATTGTAATGCATGAGATGTAAAAAATGTAACATTAAAGAAGAGAAATAAGAATAGGTTTTGTTTTCTTTTTCTGTCCAAATGCCTTTTACCAAATTGCAGTGTATGCATAACTTACAGCATTTCGAAATATCTTACAACACAAATACCTATGGTCTTGAGAGATTGTAATTAATTTCTCTTAAATTTACTCCACTAGAACTCAAAATAGGATATAGTTCCCAAAAGGGAAGGCAGGTGATTTAGCTGAAGTGTTTAATAGCAAGAAGAGTGACGGGATATTTTGCATGCCTAAGACTTTTTCATGAACCTAAATTAATATCTCGAGCATTTTGATCCCATGAGGTTAAAGGTCTTTTGCTTGACTTGTATACTTATTTTGGGACTGGTCCTAATGAAAGTGAAGAAGCAGTCTTATATATCCCAGCGGACTGGAGTAGTTTGAAGCAGTTTTTGACTAGGCTCAAGTTCTGAGGGAAATGATTAAGTTGTAAGGCTTTTTAGTGGTAGTAAGCAAAATTATCGCCCTACCATCACAGATTACTTAGTCATTGTGACAGCTGTTTGACAGTTATGAGAAAGAATCAAAGGCTTCCTATATAGAAATATATATTTTTCTATCAAGAAATCCGCAACTGCAAAGCCTAAGTCCCCCTTTGAAAATCCTGTCATTAACCTCTGCAGAACCTGATGTTATGGCTCTTCCAAAAAGTCTAAGTTCTTCAAAGGGAAATGACGATGATCTTTTTGATATCGTGTTAGAAAGTTCAAGTTAGCATGATGTTTCCTCGCTGACAATGCTGCTATCTTGTCACTATCCTTTTGGGCACTGTGGACATCATCGTGATTGTTATAATTTTCAGCATTAACGTTCATTACGTCTAGAGGAGGACTGTGGCTTTAGGTAAGTTCTAATACAAAAATATGATACAGAGAGAAAAGTGTGTTGGAAGGGAATAGAGAAAAGAAACTGAATGAGTGAGAAAGAGAACGAATTGTCTATTACTGCATTTTTATTTTACAATATATGTTGCAGGTGTATTTCTTATCTCCATGAAATTAATTATATTTTTTGCATACTTTTCCGGTACAGGTATTTCCAGTTAACTCGTAATCACAATCAAACACTACTGCAAACATTGGAAACTGTATCACATGATATTCTTAGAGAGGTGTAATATATTTGTGCATGTTATGTATCATATTCATTTGAATCTCGTTGTCTAGCAAATTCTTGGTAAAGTATTCAGTAGTTGTTGCAGGAAAAATCTGTTGATGTTTATTACTGCTAGGTGCTTTGTTAGATTTATGATTTTGCTTTTGTAATATTCGGTACTGCATTGTCTGCATAATTTTTTTGTGTTATCCCGAAATATAATAAGTATTGTATTGTTCTGTTTTTACATTAAATCTAAAGCATATTAGGAAAAATTTAAGCACAGTATAGAAAGATAGGCATGATATGAAATATACTGGAGGCTGTAAATAGGTTATGTGCAAAGCAAATTGGCACTTCTATATTCGGGTCTTGAACATGCACGGTTTCTGAATTATGTTCGCAGTTGCGGAATTAACTGAACACATTTGATGCTTCAAGTTCAAAAGAAGAGCAAAAGATTGCAATCCAAACAGATGCAGTAATAAAAAATACGACAGTAAAGGAAAAAATGAGCACAGTTGATAACGGAAAGAGTAATAAAAAATGAAAAAAGTCATGACAAAGAGCAAGCCCTTTAATCAAACAAGCACTTGATAAAGAGAATCGGTGATATCAGGCATATGTGAATCTCGAAAGAGTCCACAAGGCAGGGGAGACACGAACATTATAAGACTATAGTTTTACAACTGATTAGGAAGCTCGGAGTGTAATTCTGGTCCAGATAATATTGAAGCATTCACTGATTTGGTAAGTACGCAATGGCTAGAGAGGCAATAAATAATTAAGGTAACCTTTGATAAAGAGGCCACATATAAAGAATTACGAATGAGAGCTAACTGTAAAGACTGTAATGAGTACAGGATTGGTTCATTCGATATTATAGAAAACTGGAATAGAGAAAAATATAAAAATGGGTTACAGGAAGCTGTAAAGTTAATGAGAGAAGTAATGACAGAAAAGCGAGAGATTTGCTTCATCCAGAGAAAGGGGTGATAAAGAAAATGTTTAAAAACTAATAGATATAACCTTACAAAGGTTACCATACACAAATACTGATGGAGTAACTGATAAGGAAGGAAAATTAATGGATAGGATACACAATAGGAAGGCAGATATATAGGCAATTAGATACTAAATGAAATGAAATAGTTACAGTTTTTCTAAGGCTTACAAATAATGTGGACTGAGAGATGTGTCAAAACTGGTAGATGTCTAGAATTGCTTGTTGGTGAAAGCTTTTAGGTTGACGTAAATATTGCTTAAGTTAGTTCAAGGAGCTTATTGTCTCTTACGTATGTACTAGTTCAGAAGGTATTATAATAGCTGTAGCATGTAATCTTCCGAAGAGTCGACAAAGGCTAAAGGTTTATGAGGATAATAATATAGGTGCATTAGAAGTAATAAATTGTTATAAAACCTTTATTTCCATTATACAGTGGGTATTCTGTTACAAGTCTAGGAATACATTTAAAAGTAATGGTCAAGGTATAGGTTGCTGGGTTTATGTTCCGATATCCATGTAAGATGTTCCTCAGAACGTCACCCGGGGCAAGCTCCAACCCCCCCACTGTGGTGCCCAGCCACAGCAGTAACCCTCCAGTAAACAGCTTAAACTCTCGACCTTGGATGGGAACCGATTTGCCAACCTCGTGAATGCGAAGCCAGCGCGTTACCACTGTACTAACCAGAGAAAATTCTCTTGAGACAAGCTTCCAATTCAGTGTATAAGGAAATTTCTTTCATTAATATATGTTTGGGACCAACAAGGGTCAGGGAAAGAGATGAATCATCACTACTCAATCTAGTATTCAATTATAAAGTTTTGGATATTGGTAAAATTGAGTAGAGACACCGGTTAGAAAGAGGGATATCTAAAAGAAGATGGAGATGATCTGTCCAACATGAGATCACTTTGCATTGATTGGCTGAAAAAACGTGGCTTGGGCCACCAAGTTGGCTTGCTAATTCTAGATAAAATGCATCCCACCCTCTGGTAGTTCGATACGAGTGTGGGGAGGCAGAAAGTACCTCATGGATCAATTACACATGTACATACATAATCACAACTATTTCCATATATCCATACAGTATATGCACTGTATGTATTAACTCGTGCACACACACTCACACAGACTCACTAGTAAAAAAATATCTATTAATAACATATACTCGAAATGGCCCCCTTAAATATTAAGTTGCACCCTGTGGGGCATGCGCCCCACATGGGGAACCACAGATCTAAAGAGTCTGCATAAGGAGTCAAACAAATGTCTAATGAGATTCAACAATTAAAAATGGAAAGTAATGAGAAGGGGCATGAGTTCTAGAAGGTCCATGTTTGGGTATTCAATAGCAAGAGAGAAAATTATATTAAATGAAAGAGACAAAGGGGTAAATGCAATGACAAATTAGTCCCAGGAAGTGCATAATAAAGAATAGTACAAACAGCACATGTTACAATATGATTTCTATAGAGTTTACTAAGAAGAAGCTCAAATACGGCCACCCAGAAGTGACATTGTTTATGTTATGTAAGTGTTCAGTGTGTACTAAATAGAGCTTGTATTAAGGCAGCTGGTGTAGGATCACTATAATACTGTGTGCTGTGAATAAATTAAAGAGGAAAGACATAAGTAACCGATGATTTATTTCATCATGTATGCGACCATAACTGCCTTCCCAGTGAGCTTCTCATCTCGTGTACCTGAGTCAAAGTCAGCCTCTTAATGGTGACAGTGAGCATGCCTGGAGATCATTCCGACAAATATTCGAGTTGAATTTAAAAACCGAATAAGTAAGCAAATCAGATGTTGTAAAAGTTAGAAACTCTTGACAACTGGCGGAGATGAGCTGCCGTATGGCTACAATCTTTAGATTTTCCTCCTCCTAGTGATCCAAATGCGGTAAAATCTTTGCAAGTTTATCCTGTGTTCTTGCTGAACTTGATGTGTACTTTGATGCAATAAAAATGAATTAACTGCCTGTTTTAAATTTAGAGGGTTTATTCAAAATACATGTGTCTCTGAAATCCTATATAGATTCTAACAAAAGAGCGTGATTATAAAAATGAAAAAGACAAAGCTCCAAGAGATCATATTGTTTTTGGATGTAAGAATGATGACTTGAGAATAACATTCTTTGATGCTGAAGATTTAGATCTGAAGAGAACTATTGGCATTTGCACAATTTTTCAAGCTTCACAAAAGTAGATGTACAGCCACACAAAGAACAGCATTCATACAAAACACAAGCTGAGTTGTAGGCCTAAAAAACATACTGTAATATTAAATATACACCAAAGTAAAAAAAAATTGTGACCCAAATGGTGAAGGTAAATGTTGAACAACGTGTAAATTTTGTAACCAAAGGCATGTGTGGTCAAAAAATATTTTCCCTGCATCTGAGAAAATGAGTGCAATATATGAAAAATTAAATAGCTTCGCTATAAAGTATCATATTTAGTGGATTAAGAATATGTCTAATACCAGAAGGAAGGTTAATGAAATAGAAACAGTGGAAAATGAGACACAATTCTGATTATTCCAGTGTGGAAAATGCCCTCAAAGTAAATAATAATCCAAGGCAAAAGAAGTTATTATCTGCTAAAATTGAAATTAATGGCACAGTAGTGAATTTTCAAGTCGACTGTGGTACCAGTATTAATGTAATGCATATTAATAGGTACGAGAACGTCAGAACCAGTGGTTCTCAACATAGTAAAATCCCAAAACATTTGTGCTGTAAATGGCATTTTCTGAATAGAGTGATGTTTTTGATGATGAGTTAGGTACTCTTCCAGGAAATGTTCATTTAACTTTTAACAACTGTGGGCAACGTATTGCAATAACTTCATGCAGACTTCCACTTATTAAAAAAAAAAGGAAAACAAATTCTAGAAAGGATGGAAGAGAAAAAAATATTGTATGAAAAGTTGATGAACCAACAGAATAGGTAATCAGGATGATAACTGCAACAAAGAGTAATGGTTATCTAAGAGTATGGATAGATCCTTATATGCTAAATAAAGCATTAAAGCGAGAATTACATCCAATGCCTATTTTAGATGATGTATTAAATGAACTATCAATTTCCAAAGCTCTTTTTAGCCTTCATTTTAAAATGGATATTGGGAGTGTTTGCTTGATAATGAATCAAGTAAAGTAACTATTTTTCAAACGCCTGGGAGTAAATATATATATATATATATATATATATATATATATATATATATATATATATATATATATATATATATATATATATATATATATGTATGTATTATATTTATATATATTAATATCTATCAATCTATCTATCTATCTATATATATATATATATATATATATATATATATATATATATATATATATATATATATATATATATATATATATATATATATATACACATATATACATATATATATATATATATATATATATATATATATATATATATATATATATATATATATATCAAATAAGCACATTACATATGTGAAAACATGAATAATTTTTTTTTTTTTTTAACCCCGACCGGGACTCGAACCTAGGACTTATGATTACTAAGTCAAGGCGCTACCACTACACCACAGAAGGTTAAAAGGAATCCAACCTTATAGCTTATATCTGCTATACTTAGGAATGAACGCATTCTAACTGAATGCCACTATGTTCATATTACAGATTCCCCAACCTCACTCGCGGCTTTCTTGACTTAGTAATCATAAGTCCTAGGTTCGAGTCCCGGTCGGGGTTAAAAAAAAAAAAAATTCATATATATATATATATATATATATAAATATATATATATATATATATATATATATATATATATATATATATATATATGAATCATTTTTTACCTCGACCGGGACTCGAACCTAGGACTTATGATTTCTAAGTCAAGGCGCTACCACTACACCACAGAAGGTTAAAAGGAATCCAACCTTATAGCTTATATCTACTATACTTAGGAATGAACGCATTCTAACTGAATGCCACTATGTTCATATTACAGATTCCCCAACCTCACTCGTGGCTTCATTTTAGCATTTACTTCAATTCCCAATCTCATTCGGGCAATGAAATAACCAGATAAGCACATTACATATGTGAAAACATGAATCATTTTTTACCCCGACCAGGACTCGAACCTAGGACTTATGATTTCTAAGTCAAGGCGCTACCACTACACCACATAAGGTTAAAAGGAATCCAACCGTATAGCTTATATCTGCTATACTTAGGAATGAAAGCATTCTAAATGAATGCCACTATGTTCATATTACAAATTTCTCAACCTCACTCGTGGCTTCATTTTAGCATTTAATTCAATTCCCAATCTCATCCGGGACATGAAATAACCAGATAAGCACATTACATATGTGAAAACATGAATAATTTTTTACCCCGACCTGGACTCGAACCTAGGACTTATGATTTCTAAGTCAAGGCGCTACCACTACACCACATAAGGTTAAAAGGAATCCAACCGTATAGCTTATATCTGCTATACTTAGGAATGAACGCATTCTAACTGAATGCCACTATGTTCATATTACAGATTCCCCAGCCTCACTCGTGGCTTCATTTTAGCATTTAATTCAATTCCCAATCTCATTCGGGCAATGAAATAACCAGATAAGCACATTACATATGTGAAAACATGAATCATATTTACCCCGACCGGGGTAAAAAATGATTCATGTTTTCACATATGTAATGTGCTTATCTGGTTATTTCATGGCCCGAATGAGATTGGGAATTGAATTAAATGCTAAAATGAAGCCACGAGTGAGGTTGAGAAATTTGTAATATGAACATAGTGGCATTCATTTAGAATGCTTTCATTCCTAAATATAGCAGATATAAGCTATAAGGTTGGATTCCTTTTAACCTTATGTGGTGTAGTGGTAGCGCCTTGACTTAGAAATCATAAGTCCTAGGTTCGAGTCCTGGTCGGGGTAAAAAATGATTCATGTTTTCACATATGTAATGTGCTTATCTGGTTATTTCATTGCCCGAATGAGATTGGGAATTGAAGTAAATGCTAAAATGAAGCCACGAGTGAGGTTGGGGAATCTGTAATATGAACATAGTGGCATTCAGTTAGAATGCGTTCATTCCTAAGTATAGTAGATATAAGCTATAAGGTTGGATTCCTTTTAACCTTCTGTGGTGTAGTGGTAGCGCCTTGACTTAGAAATCATAAGTCCTAGGTTCGAGTCCCGGTCGGGGTAAAAAATTATTCATGTTTTCACATATGTAATGTGCTTACCTGGTTATTTCATGGCCCGAATGAGATTGGGAATTGAATTAAATGCTAAAATGAAGCCACGAGTGAGGTTGGGGAATCTGTAATATGAACATTGTGGCATTCAGTTCGAATTCGTTCATTCCTAAGTATAGCAGATATAAGCTATAAGGTTGGATTCCTTTTAATCTTCTGTGGTGTAGTGGTAGCGCCTTGACTTAGAAATCATAAGTCCTAGGTTCAAGTCTCGGTTGGGGTAAAAAAAAAAAAGATTCATGTTTTCACATACGTAATGTGCTTATCTGGTTATATATATATATATATATATATATATATATATATATATATATATATATATATATATATATATATATATATAAACACACACAATTAGAATTTTCTAAGCGAGGAGGTAGTTAATGCTATCGCAATCCATATTTTTAAGGACAGGTATGATAAGTATCACTAAGTACAAAATGGAACCGATGAGGAGACGGGAAGATACGAGCTTTGGGCTCTTTCCCATAAACACAATTAGGTAATCACAATTAGGTAATCACACATATACATATACATATGCATATACATACATATATATATATATATATATATATATATATATATATATATATATATATATATATATATATATATATATATATATATATATATATATATATATATATATATATAAGTACAAACTGTTAGCATACAGCACTAAATAGTAAGGAAGCTCATCAGTGAAACAAAACTTATAAAACAATGCTATATTTCGGATCCTAACTGGATCCCTTCTCAAGCACAACTTGAGAAGGGATCCAGTTAGGATCCGAAATATAGCATTGTTTTATAAGTTTTGTTTCACTGATGGGCTTCCTTACTATATATATATATATATATATATATATATATATATATATATATATATATATATATATATATATATATATATATAATATATATATATATATATATATATATATATATATATATATATATATATATATATATATGTATATATGC
>JAXCGZ010013476.1:2500-15000 GCA_037179515.1 Halocaridina rubra | reverse complement strand
ACTTCAGTTTCTTCTAACTATTGATGTTTTTTAATAATTGGGGTGACATTCGGACCAGATGAAGATACTGGAAAGAGAATTTCTGGCCGAATCCTCTTGCAAGGATTTATTAATAGTGCAGGACCACTCTCAGTAAATAGTGTTACATTATTTTTTTTTGTCTCATTGGTTATAAGCTTAAATAAGTTGGGGTGAATTTGTCTTTCATGCTGTATGTTACCTTTTATTAGTGATTTAATGATTGTTGGCGCTGACTGAGGCCTTTGCAAATGACCAGCATTGCATGGATGAGGCTGAACTGATTTCGCTAAATTAACTCCAAATATAACCGCAAACTGTTTGATATGTTCTATTAAAGGTGAGAGATTTAATTCATAATGCATATTAATCATTCTGGTGCTCATAGGGCAGCCAAGAATAATCCTCATAGCTTTATAAAGATAGATAGGTAGATTAGACAGATAGATAGATATAGTGATAAAAGCATTGCTTACAAAGTATCGTTTCAACCAAACCCATCTCTCTCTCTCTCTCTCTCTCTCTCTCTCTCTGCGTGTGTACTTACCTAATTGTACTTACCTAACTGTGTTTACGGGAAAGAGCCCAAAGTTCGTATCTTTCCGTCTCCTGATCGGTTCCAATTTATACTTGGTGATACTTATCATACCTGTCCTTAAAACTATGGATTGAGATAGCATTAACTACCTCCTCGCTTAGCGAATTCCAGTGCCTTCTTTTCCCCTTTGCCTTCTTTTCCCCATCGCCTTCTTTTCCCCATCGCCTTCTTTTCCCCTTCGGCTTTTTTTCCCCATCCCCTTCTTTTCTCCATCGCCTTCCTTTCACCATCACCTTCCCTTCCCCATCGCCTTCCTTTCCTCATCGCCTTCCTTTCCCCATTGCCTTCCTTTTCCAATTGCCTTCTTTTCCCCATTGCCTTCTTTTCCCCATTGCCTTCTATTCCCCATCACCTTCTTTTCCCCATCGCATTATTTTCTCCATCGCCTTCTTTTCCCCATCACCTTCTATTCCCCATCGTCTTCTTTTCCCCATCACCTTCTTTTCCCCATCGCCTTCTTTTCCCCATCGCCTTCCTTTCCCCATTGCCTTCTTATCCCCATCTCCTTCTTTTCCATATCACCTTCTTTTCCACTTTGTCTTCTTTTCCCCATCGCCTTCTTTTTCTCTTCGACTTCTTTTCCCATCACCTTCTTTTCCCATCGCCTTCTTTTCCCCATTGTCTTCTTTTTCCCATCAAATTCCTTTCCCCATCGTCTTCTTTTCCCCATCACCTTTTCCCCATCGCCTTCTTTTCCCAATCACCTTTTTTCCCCATCGCCTTCTTTTCCCCATCAACTTCTATTCCCCATTGCCTTCTTTTCCCCATCGCCTGATTTTCTCCATCGCATTTTTTACACCATCGCCTTCTTTACTCCATCTTCTTTTTTTCCTTCTTCTTCTTCTTCTTCTTCTTCTTCTTCTTCTTCTTCTTCTTCTTCTTCTTCTTCTTCTTAATATATATATATATATATATATATATATATATATATATATATATATATATATATATATATATATATGTGTGTGTGTGTGTGTGTGTGTGTGTGTGTGTGTGTGTGTGTGTGTGTGTGTGTGTGTGTGTGATTACCTAATTGTGATTACCTAATTGTGTTTACGGGTAAGAGCCCAAAGCTCGTATCTTCCCGTCTCCTGATCGGTTCCATTTTTAGACTTAGTGATTCTTATCGTACCTGTCCTTAAAACTATGGATTGAGATAGCATTAACTACCTCCTCGCTTAGCGAATTCCAATTATCAACTACTCTTACACTGAAAAAGTATTTCCTTACATCCTGCAAACAAGTTTTCTTACGAAGCTTCAAACTATGACCTCTAGTTCTAGAGCCAGCCATATCGAAATATCGATCCCTATCCACTCTATCATAACCATGAAGGAATTTAAAGACTGTCACCATATCCCCCCTTACTCTTCTAGCTTCGAGTGATGGCAAGTCTAATTCCCTCAGCCTCTCATCATAACCGAGATTGCATATTTCTGGCACCAGTTTCGTGGCATGTCTTTGAACTTTTTCAAGCTTAGCTATGTGCTTTTTCAAGTGCGGATTCCAAAAGGGGGCTGCATATTCGAGTTTTGGCCTCACATAGGTTACATAAATATTTCTGAACATTTCCTTGTCCATGTGCCTGAAGGCTACCCTTACATTTGATAAGAATGCATATGCTGCCCTTACTACGCCATTTATATGTATTTCTGGAGACAAATCTGCCAGTATGTTTACTCCTAGATCTCTCTCATTTTCTGTCTCTTGAAGTTGTACTCCAGCCACCGAGTAGTCAAGCTTGGGCCTTCTTGCACTTGTACCCATTCTCATTACCTTACATTTTGAGGTATTGAATTTCATTAGCCACTTTTCTGACCACTCATGCAGATTATTTAGATCCTCCTGAAGTTCTCTACCATTGTTCTCGTTTTTTACTTTCTTCACAATCTTTGCATCATCTGCAAACATATTAATGAATGAATTTACATACTCTGGTAGGTCATTTACATATACAAGGAACAAAAGTGGCCCTAAAACTGAACCCTGTGGAACTCCACTACTAACTCTTCTCCATTCAGACACTGAGTGTCTTACTCTAACCCTCTGTTCCCTTCCATCTAAGTAAGTTTTTATCCATTCCAAGACATTTCCACCTATTGCAGCTTCCTAATAAGTCTCCCATGTGGAACAGTGTCAAACGCTTTCTGGAAGTCTAGGAATATGCAATCTGCCCAGCCCTCTCTTTCCTGTAAGATTTGGCTTACCTCATCATAAAATTCTAATAAGTTTGTTACTGTTGATCTTCCTTCTCTGAAGCCATGTTGCCTCACTGACAAAAAGTTGAAGGATTCCAAGTGAAGAGAGATATGTTTCCTTAGTAGTTTCTCCATAACTTTGCAAACTATGCTGGTCAAGGAAACTGGTCTATAGTTCAGAGCCGTATCCCTCCTTCCCTTTTTGAAGATAGGTATCACATTTGCTTGTTTCCAGCATCTTGGAATCTCCCCTGACTCCAGTGACTTTTTAAATATGATACCCAGTGCCACTGATACTGAGTTTGTGCATTTTTTAAGCACGTGAGGGGATATGTCATCAGGACCTGTAGCTTTATGAACATCTAAATCCATCAGCGCTTTGCATACCTCTGTGGCTGTAAGGTTGATGTTCTCTAATACCGGCCCTTGTGCTTCTATCTCTGCAATCTGAGGGGGTGGGGTATTTTCTACTGTAAATACTGACTGAAACTCCTTGTTCAATTCTTTGCAGATCTCTTCATCCGTCTCAGTGATGCTTCCATCCGCTCTCTTTAGCCTTAAAACCTGTTCTTTTACCTTCAGTTTTCCTCTGATAAAGCTGTGGAAAAGCTTGGGATTTTCTTTAGCCTTCCTGGTGATGTCCCTCTCATAGTCTCTCTCTGCCTCTCTCCTTTTACTTAGGTAGTCATTTCTTGCTCTTTTGTAGGTTTGCCAGGCATTTATGTTTTTTCTCCTCCTATACCTTTTCCAGCATTTGTCTCTCCACTCCTTAGCTCTTTTACACCCATTATCGAACCATTTCTCTCTGGCATGAATTACACCTACTTTGGTGACAGGTATGCAGCAATCTACTATCTTCCCATATTTCTCACAAAAGATGTCATACATTTCTTGTACAGATTTGTTGTAAAATAAGGTTCTCCAGTCAATAACTGCAAAAAGCTCATTCATTTTGATGTAATCTCCTTTCGGATAGTTCCTCCTCATGTCCTCAGTGCCTCTACTCTCAGGAAGAATGTCTTCAATGATATACTCCATCAACAACACACAGTGGTCACTCTTTCCAATTGGTGGTTCATACTCAATATTTTCAATATCCAACACATTATCTGTGAACACTAGATCAAGTAGTGATGGCTCATCCCCACCCCTGGCTCTTGTTGGTTCCATTACATGTTGGTGTAGGAAATTCCCTTGTACGCAATCTAGGAATCTTGCCCCAAATGAGTCCTCACCACTGTGTGGGTCAAGATTTATCCAGTCTATATCTTTATGATTAAAGTCTCCCATAATCAAAATCCTACATTTTTTCTCCCGTGCCATGTTAACAACTGAGTTTATGACTTCAATAGTACCTATATGACTTTCCTCATAAATTTCAAGCCTATTTTGGTTCCTTGTGTGTGTGTGTGTGTGTGTATGTGTGTGTGTGTATGTGTGTGTGTGTGTGTGTGTGTGTGTGTGTGTGTGTGTGTGTGTGTGTGTGTGTGTGTGGTGTGTAGTTGATAGTGCCTTGACTTAGTAATTATAAGTCCTAGGTTGAAGTCCCGGTCGGGGTAAAAAATTACTCATATATATATATATATATATATATATATATATATATATATATATATATATATATATATATATATATATATATATATATATATATATATATATATATGTGTGTGTGTGTGTGTGTGTGTGTGTGTGTGTGTGTGTGTGTGTGTGTGTGTGATTACCTAATTGTGATTACCTAATTGTGTTTACGGGAAAGAGCCCAAAGCTCGTATCTTCCCGTCTCCTGATCGGTTCCATTTTAGACTTAGTGATACTTATCATACCTGTCCTTAAAACTATGGATTGAGATAGCATTAACTACCTCCTCGCTTAGCGAATTCCAGTTATCAACTACTCTTACACTGAAAAAGTATTTCCTTACATCCTGCGAAGAAGTTTTCTTACGAAGCTTCAAACTATGACCTCTAGTTCTAGAGCCAGCCATATCAAAATATCGATCCCTATCCACTCTATCATAACCATGAAGGAATTTAAAGACTGTCACCATATCCCCCCTCACTCTTCTAGCTTCGAGTGATGGTAAGTCTAATTCCCTCAGCCTCTCATCATAACTGAGATTGCGTATTTCTGGCACCAGTTTCGTGGCATGTCTTTGAACTTTGTGTGTGTGTGTGTGTGTGTGTGTTTGTGTGTGTGTGTAATTACCTAATTGTAATTAGTTAATGTGTTTACGGGAAAGAGCCCAAAGCTCGTATCTTCCCGTCTCCTGATCGGTTCCATTTTATACTTGGGGATACTTATCATACCTGTCCTTAAAACTATGTATTGAGATAGCATTAACTACCTCCTCGCTTAGCCAATTCCAATTATCAACTACTCTTACACTGAAAAAGTATTTCCTTACATCCTGCAAAGAAGTTTTCTTACGAAGCTTCAAACTATGACCTCTATTTCTAGAGCCAGCCATATCAACATATCGATCCCTATCCACTCTATCATAACCATGAAGGAATTAAAAGACTGTCACCATATCCCCCCTCAATCTTTTAGCTTCGAGTGATGGTATGTCTAATTCCCTCAACCTCCCATCATAACTGAGATTGCGTATTTCTGGCACCAGTTTCGTGACATGTCTTTGAACTTTTTCAAGCTTAGCTATGTGCTTTTTCAATTGCGGATTTCAAAAGGAGGCTGCATATTCGAGCTTTGGCCTCACATAGGTTACATAAATATTTCTGAACATTTCCTTGTCCATGTGCCTGAAGGCTACCCTTACATTTGATAAGAATGCATTTGCTGCCCTTACTATGCCATTTATATGTATTTCTGGAGACAAATCTGACAGTATGTTTACTCCTAGTGTTCCTTCATTTTCTGTCTCTTGAAGTTGTACTCCAGCCACCGAGTAGACCAGCTTGGGCCTTCTAGCACTTGTACCCATTCTCATTACCTTACATTTTGAAGTATTGAATTTCATTAGCCACTTTTCTAACCACTCGTGCAGACTATTTAGATCTTCCTGAATTTCTCTACCATTGTTATCGTTTCCTACTTTCTTCACAATCTTTGCATCATCTGCAAACATATTAATGAATGAATTTGCAGACTCTGGTAGGTCATTTACATATACAAGGAACAAAAGTGGCCCTAAAACTGAACCCTGTAGAACTCCACTACTAACTCTTCTCCATTCAGACACTGAGTGTCTTACTCTAACCCTCTGTTCCCTTCCTTCTAAGTAAGTTTTTATCCATTCAAAACATTTCCACCTATTCTAGCCATTGCTTGCAGCTTCCTAATAAGTCTCCTATGTGGAACAGTGTCAAACGCTTTCTGGAAGTCTAGGAATATGCAATCTGCCCAGCCCTCTCTTTCCTGTAAGATTCGCCTTACCTCATCATAAAATTCTAATAAGTTTGTTACTGTTGATCTACCTTCTCTGAAGCCATGTTGCCTCACTGACAAAAAGTTGAAGGATTCCAAGTGAAGAGAGATATGTTCCCTTAGTAGTTTCTCCATAACTTTGCAAACTATGCTGGTCAAGGAAACTGGTCTATAGTTCAGAGCAGGATCCCTCCTTCCCTTTTTGAAGATAGGTATCACATTTGCTTGTTTCCAGCTTCTTGGAATCTCCCCTGACTCCAGTGACTTTTTAAATATGATACCCAGTGCCACTGATACTGAGTTTGTGCATTTTTTAAGTACGTGAGGGAATATGTCATCAGGACCTGTAGTTTTATGAACATCTAAATCCATCAGCGCTTTACATACCTCTGTGGCTGTAAGGTTGATGTTCTCTAATACTGACCCTTGTGCTTCTATCTCTGCAATCTGAGGGGGTGGGGGTATTTTCCACTTTAAATACTGACTGAAACTCCTTGTTCAATTCTTTGCAGATCTCTTCATCCGTTTTAGTGATGCTTCCATCCGCTGTCTTTAGCCTTAAAACCTGTTCTTTTACCTTCAGTTTTCCTCTCATAAAGCTGTGGAAAAGCTTGGGATTTTCTTTAGCCTTACTGGTGATGTCCCTCTCATAGTCTCTCTCTGCCTCTCTTCTTTTACTTAGGTAGTAATTTCTTGCTCTTTTGTAGGTTTGCCAGGCATTTATGTTTTTCTCCTCCTATACCTTTTCCAGCATTTGTCTCTCCACCCCTTAGCTCTTTTACACTCATTATCGTACCATTTCTCTCTGGCATGAATTACACCTACTTTGGTGACAGGTATGCAGCAATCTACTATCTTCCCATATTCCTCACAAAAGATGTCATACATTTCTTGTACAGATTTGTTGTAAAATAAGGTTCTCCAGTCAATAACTGCAAAAAGCTCATTCATTTTGTTGTAATCTCATTTCGGATAGTTCCTCCTCATGTCCTCAGTGCCTCTACTCTCAGGCAGAATATCTTCAGTGATATACTCCATCAACAACACACAGTGGTCACTCTTTCCAATTGGTGGTTCATACTCAATTTTTTCAATATCCAACACATTATCTGTGAAAATAGTAGATCAAGTAGTGATGGCTCATCCCCACCCCTGGCCCTCGTTGTTTCCATTACATGTTGGTGTAGGAAATTCCCTTGTACGCAATCTAGGAATCTTGCCCCGAATGAGTCCTCACCACTGTGTGGGTCATAATTTATCCAATCTATCTCTCTATGATTAACATCTCCCATAATCAAAATCCTACATTTTCTCTCCCATCCCATGTTAACAACTGGTTTTTTGACTTCAATAGTACCTATATGACTTTCCTCATAAACCTGTAGCCTACTCTGGTTCCTTGGTGGGTTATATACAACAGTTATTATAATGCTCTCTGACCCAGTATTTATGCGAGCAACAAGAAATTCCTTGAACACACTTTCTATAGCCAAGTTTATTTCTTCAACTTGAATCCTTTCACTTATGAGCAGTGCTATCCCTCCACCAGTCCTCTCAGATTTTTCAACCCTTAATATTTTGAATCCCTTAGGAAAAACTGTGACACTGTTTATGTCCTTACTCAACTTAGTCTCTGTAACTGCTACTATATCTGCCTTACTGTTGTGAATCCTATCTTTTAATTCTACGGCCTTACCAGCTAATCCATCAGCAATTGTGTATAACAATCTTAATGAGGCCCAATCGCCTGATCTTCTGTCATTATCTTCTTTATCTCCCCTTTGTCTGGAAGAACTCTGAAATGAAAATTTTTCTTCTCTTCTTCATTTCTTTCCTCATTTAACCTTCTTGCCTCTTCCAAGTTTTTGATCTTTCCCATCTCTTCCTGTGTTCTGCATCGTCTAATGAACACTTCTTTGAATTCTTGAAGGTCTTTTAGATTTTTTTTTCTCAACAATATTTCCCTACATGTTTCCCCTCTCTCAAAGGTTAGTTTTGTTGGTCTCGGCTTTCCTTCCCTCGAATATTTACCTAGTTGGTGAATGTTTACAATATCCTCAGAACCACAAACTACTCAAAGCTTTCTTATCAGGTCTACAACTCTAACTTTATTGTCTTCAAGTCTTCCCTGCCATGTTGGCTCCTGGGATTCGATTATGCCTGAGATTACCACTGTCTTCTCTTTATCAAGTGCCTGTTTGATGAGTGGATTTGCCCTTTCCATCACAACGTCTTTCATTTTTTCGATTACTGTCTCTTTATAATCAACTGTTTGTATGTTTTCCAGTGCCACCACCTTTACAGCCTATTTTACTGCCACATTCCCCTTTAGTGCATCAGCAAAGGAAGTTTTCATGGCATCATGTTCCATATTCAGCTCCTGGAACTCTTTTCTAAACTGTTCAATGTTTTCCTTAATCTGGACATTCCAAGCAGCAATCTCGTCTCTCCCAGAAGAGAGCAGTGAACTAACATCTAATTCATTTAGGTTGTCATTTAGCTGTTGTGTGTGTTTGTGTGTGTGTGTATGTGTGTGATGTATGTGTGCATGCGTGTGTGATTACCTAATTGTGATTACCTAATTGTGTTTACGGGAAAGAGCCCAAAGCTCGTATCTTCCCGTCTCCTGATCGGTTCCATTTTAGACTTAGTGATACTTATCATACCTGTCCTTAAAACTATGGATTGAGATAGCATTAACTACCTCCTCGCTTAGCGAATTCCAATTATCAACTACTCTTACACTGAAAAAGTATTTTCTTACATCCTGCAAAGAAGTTTTCTGACGAAGCTTCAAACTATGACCTCTAGTTCTAGAGCCAGCCATATCAAAATATCGATCACTATCCACTCTATCATAACCATGAAGGAATTTAAAGACTGTCACCATATCCCCCCTCACTCTTCTAGCTTCGAGTGATGGTAAGTCTAATTCCCTCAGCCTCTCATCATAACTGAGATTGCGTATTTCTGGCACCAGTTTCGTGGCATGTCTGTGTGTGTGTTTGTGCATGTGTATGCATGTTTATATGTATATGTGTGTGTGGTTGTGTTTATCTGTATATTTATATATGTGTATATTAATATGTGTATCTACATGAAATATATGTTTGCAGGTAGTTTTATATATATATATATATATATATATATATATATATATATATATATTATATATATATATATATATATATATATATATATTATGTAAATAGGGCTTCTAATATAATTATTATTTTTTTTATTTATTTAGATTTTTCTTTTCATCCTTTGCAGTTTAAGTCAATTGATACTGTTTTCCCTTTGTGGCCCGGGTGAGGAGAATTATCGACTGGAAGCTTATATCACTTAATCCGTTTTAAATTCCGTTGAGGGACAGGTTTTTTATTCTTCTTTTCATATGTTCTTGTTTGCTAGCTGTGTGTCTAGGTACTGTACTTTGAGAAAGTGACCAAATAAGATCAGGAAATTAATAAGTACTTCAAATATTTTTCCGTTGTTTTTTTAATGGACATTTTCTTACCATACATACATATATATACATATATATATATATATATATATATATATATATATATATATATATATATATATATATATATATATATATATATATATATATATATATATATATATATATATATATATATGTACATATATATATATATATATATATATATATATATATATATATATATATATATATATATATATATATATATATATATATATATATATTTATATATATAAAGTACTTATTAATTTCGTGACCTAAACTGGTCACCTTCTCAAAGTAAAATGGCAAGAGATACAACTAGCAAAACAGAAGAAATCATGAAAAGAAATAGACAAAAGACCCGCCCAGGAGTCCTATACATGGGATTAATAGATAACAATCTTGAATGCCCGCCGGGGTTAGTCAGTAATCCCAAGAAACAGGCCACAGAAGGAATAAAGTCCATACTTGGCTAAATTTTATTAACAAAAGATTCTTAATAATAGTAATTATGTATATATATATATACATACATATATATATATATATATATATATATATATATATATATATATATATATATATATATATATATATATACATATATATATAAATACATATATACACACACACACACACACACACACACACACACACATATATATATATATATATATATATATATATATATATATATATATATATATATATATATATATATATATATATATATATATATATATATATATATATATATGCATATACTCATACACACACACACACACACACATATATATATATATATATATATATATATATATATATATATATATATATATATATATATATATATATATATATATATATATATGTATACACATATATATACAAACATATATATTTATATACACACATATACATATAAATAAAAATACATATGCATACACATACACACGTACATATACATATATATACATACACACACACACACACACACACACACACACATACACATTCAAGTCGAAGAAATAAACTTGGCTATAGAAAGTGAGTTCAAGGAATTTCTTGTTGCTCGCATAAATACTGGGTCAGAGAGCATTATAATAACTGTTGTATACAACCCACCAAGGAACCAAAATAGGCTTGAAGTTTATGAGGAAAGTCATATAGGTACTATTGAAGTCATAAACTCAGTTGTTAACATGGCACGGGAAAAAAAATGTAGGATTTTGATTATGGGAGACTTTAATCATAAAGAGACAGAGTGGATAAATCTTGACCCACACAGTGGTGAGGACTCATTCGGGGCAAGATTCCTAGATTGCGTACAAGGGAATTTCCTACACCAACATGTAATGGAACCAACAAGGGCCAGGGGTGGGGATGAGCCATCACTACTTGATCTAGTGTTCACAGATAATGTGTTGGATATTGAAAAAATTGAGTATGAACCACCAATTGGAAAGAGTGACCACTGTGTGTTGTTGATGGAGTATATCATTGAAGATATTCTTCCTGAGAGTAGAGGCACTGAGGACATGAGGAGGAACTATCCGAAAGGAGATTACATCAAAATGAATGAGCTTTTTGCAGTTATTGACTGGAGAACCTTATTTTACAACAAATCTGTGCAAGAAATGTATGACATCTTTTGTGAGAAATATGGGAAGATAGTAGATTGCTGCATACCTGTCACCAAAGTAGGTGTAATTCATGCCAGAGAGAAATGGTTCGATAATGGGTGTAAAAGAGCTAAGGAGTGGAGAGACAAATGCTGGAAAAGGTATAGGAGGAGAAAAAACATAAATGCCTGGCAAACCTACAAAAGAGCAAGAAATGACTACCTAAGTAAAAGGAGAGAGGCAGAGAGAGACTATGAGAGGGACATCACCAGGAAGGCTAAAGAAAATCCCAAGCTTTTCCACAGCTTTATCAGAGGAAAACTGAAGGTAAAAGAACAGGTTTTAAGGCTAAAGAGAGCGGATGGAAGCATCACTGAGACGGATGAAGAGATCTGCAAAGAATTGAACAAGGAGTTTCAGTCAGTATTTACAGTAGAAAATACCCCACCCCCTCAGATTGCAGTGATAGAAGCTTAAGGGCCGGTATTAGAGAACATCAACCTTACAGCCACAGAGGTATGCAAAGCGCTGATGGATTTAGATGTTCATAAAGCTACAGGTCCTGATGACATATCCCCTCATGTGCTTAAAAAATGCGCAAACACAATATCAGTGGCACACAAAGTATCATATTTAAGGAGTCACTGGAGTCGGGGGAGATTCCAAGATGCTGGAAACAAGCAAATGTGATACCTATCTTCAAAAAGGGAAGGAGGGATACGGCTCTGAACTATAGACCAGTTTCCTTGACCAGCATAGTTTGCAAAGTTATGGAGAAACTGCTAAGGAAACATATCTCTCTTCACTTGGAATCCTTCAACTTTTTGTCAGTGAGGCAACATGGCTTCAGAGAAGGTAGATCAACAGTAACAAACTTATTAGAATTTTATGATGAGGTAAGCCAAATCTTACAGGAAAGAGAGGGCTGGGCAGATTGCATATTCCTAGACTTCCAGAAAGCGTTTGACACTGTTCCACATGGGAGACTTATTAGGAAGCTGCAATCAATGGCTAGAATAGGTGGAAATGTTTTGGAATGGATAAAAACTTACTTAGAAGGAAGGGAACAGAGGGTTAGAGTAAGACACTCAGTGTCTGATTGGAGAAGAGTTAGTAGTGGAGTTCCACAGGGTTCAGTTTTAGGGCCACTTTTGTTCCTTGTATATGTAAATGACCTACCAGAG
>JAXCGZ010013475.1:55000-94163 GCA_037179515.1 Halocaridina rubra | reverse complement strand
TCTAATATTGAAGACTGACTCAATTAACCAAACTTCTCTCACTTCAGTTTGTATTAATAATGAAAAGTAGGAAAATCTTAAGCTTATGCAGTGAGTAGCTTTCAGAGAAAAGTTCTGACCTATTAAGACACTTACCTCATGCAAAGGCTTATAACTGTGATTGCTACAATCTGCAGAACAAGGTTTAACACATGTATTACACCAGTTGTTCTCAGGGATGTAAATCATGGCATTTTCCACATATTCCCGTGACTGATCAAGCGGTGCATTTCTACAAACTGGAGAACTTGGTTCATGCTCTCTCTTAAATCGCTGTAGATCTTTAAGGTGGGCAATTACATACCTGTCAAAATAAATCCCAGATGATAAGTGTTTAATAAGATATATTTCACTCAAATATTATAAATGACATGTGGTTATTCTCTGCTAAATATTGACTTTCTGGGCTTTTTTTTTTATTATTATTTCATGGAATGAAGGGGATGAGATCAAAACAATAAAAGTGAATTTGGTCTCAGTTCGTCTTTGTCTCACTTCTGACAGACTGTTGATAGTTTTGTCTGCTTTATGTACATAAGACTTTTAGTGATTTAATAACAAAGGAGCTTCATGTATTATATAGCTTTGTAGGAGATTTAAGGGAGCTGCAAATATGATATAGCTATACGGGAGATTTCTGGTCTACCTTTTACGGTACATTTGAGTCACTTCCAGAAATCAGTTATTTAATGGAAGTTACCAAGCCTCAAGTTCTTATAATTTCATATTACTGGTGCACCCCTGTCTAAGGCTTAATTTAAAGGGTTAAGGGTTCATGACCCGCCGCGGTCTGAGGTTAGAAAGGGTATTTGCTCAGGATAATGATTACACTTGCCATAACCAAAGTCTTTTGCAAGAAGGCACCATCCTAGCACTTAGTAGAAAAGGGAGTCTGTGACATGAAATTGATCACATTACAAAACTATCTGTATTTTACCTGTTGGTTTGGAGTTTGGATGAATCAACAGATGTACGGCAAATTGGACATTGGAAAACAATGTTGCGTGGGATTTCAGGCTCTCTCATTCCCAAAAAGCTTCGGTGTTTTAGTACCGATGTTGACTTTGGTCTTAGAGGTGGAGCTGTCCTTCTTTGATTTCGAGATGGGATTGGCGGTGGCTGGTCCTCCATTGATTGGATATTCCAGCTTGCTTGAGAAGAAGAATATGTGTATTAATTTGGTGTTTTCATGCAATTAATTAGAATATAAACTACAATAATTATATTTCTTTTATGAGGGGCATCTTGTAAAGAAGAGTAACCCTGGGTGCCCCGGGGTTGTTCATATTTACAAGGCAAGTCACCAAACTTTAACCTAGCCTTACAATTTATGGGGTTATTTAACTTTACTCAGGATTCTGAGATTTACTTATCTTTACAAGCGCCTTTATTATTACTGTAATTGACAGGAAGTTGTTTAGATTTTATCTTTAATTATTGCTGGGAAATGAATGCTGATGCAGGTTTTTTAATATTACAGATTATCTATTGTTTAATGTACAAACTGTTCAGCATGTTTTCATAGTCTTGGACTAAATATTTTTTAAAAAGTAATTAAAGTTTTCTTCATCTTATGCTGTTCATTGGTTCCAACACTGTCATTGTAAGTAAAATATTCACCTCTACTGTAGTGAAAACCCTTGAATAATAATCTGTTCTTAGCACATAATCATTTCCCGACCTCCTGTGTACATTAACACACTTTGGCAAATATGATTTAAATTTATGTAAAAACAGAATTCTAGTTATATTGTATTTTTTGGGATAATATTATAGCAAATTTAATATTTTTTTAAATATATTCAAAGTGCTTATGCTCAAAAGCGCACTGTTTAAAATCATGCAAGATGAGGGACAATTGTATTATTGTTCATGAAAGAATCAATCTGTTTGTCTCTGTATGCTACATACCTGGACGGGGAAGAGTGCAAGATCTCCAAATGAGGGTAGAAGCTACGTTAGATATCGCCTCCGAATTAAGATATCCTCTTGACTTGTTCTGGGGAGATTATTTTTTTTAATTTTATTAATTTATTGCGCCAAGGCGTCAGACATTACATGAGTTCATACAAATAATGCTTCAAATGGATACAAAACCAAGAATTGAACATAGTTTACAGGGAGGTGTACACATTGATAAAACATTGCTGCATACTAACACACAACTCACAGTATGGCAGCACAGATTACATTATATGCAAAAGTAAAGCTCAGAGAAACGCAGAATGCACAAACAGAATTATACAGCAACATACAGAAAATATATGTATAATTCAATATAATTAATGGCCACCAAAGTGAGGATAACGAGCAAGAATAACATCAAGGTTGTCATCATTAAGTAAAAATGAGCAGATCTGTATTAAGTTCTGACCTCGTGGTAAAACATCTCTCACTGTGGGGCACTGAAGACAATAGTGGTCAAGAGTGTTAGCATTAGGACGGTCGCATAGAGACAAAGAGCTGGTACAAGTCCTTTTACCTCAGTTCTTCTGTTAGGACTGAGCACAATCCTAGGTTCAAGTTCATGTTTACAAAAAGGAATCAACACTTATTTTGTATAAAAATTACATTAGAAGATTAATTGGCTGTAAGGTATTGGCTTTTTATTTTGTTTTTGTCATGGTACATATGACTGAAGGTTTGGGGTTAGACAAGATATGTCACGAGCCCTGCTACTTGCCAGTTTTAACCCAGTTGATGCCACCCTACTCTTTTCTGCAGGATATGGCATAGTTTTAAAAAATAAAACGTGTTATTTATTATAATCGAAATATAGCATTGATTATATGCACAGGGGTTACTCAGTTTACAATATCCTTGAGTTACGATGTTTTGCAGTTACAACACAGATTTCATAAGTTATTTTGCTTCTTTTTTTGGCCTGTATTATGTCTCCCAAGTGTAAGGCAGATTCTATTTTGATGGCAGTGCTTCGTAGAAAAGTAAAGCCATCACCGTGGAAATGAAATTAGAGATAGTGAAATGCATAGAAAAGGGAGAAACTTTACAACTGCATTAGCATAGGTGCATATTTAGGTGTGTTCCAAATTACACTGAAATTCAGGTTACTTTAACTTTCTGGAAAGGAACTCTTGACGTAAGTCAAGGAACCCCTGCACATACCTTTTTACAGAATATAATGATTTACCTTGCTGTTTTCATCTTCTGCAGATTGATTTGCCATAGAAGTTATTGATGTTTCTGAATTTTGTACTGTATTTGTGTCTTCAACCTAGGAGGAAAGGATATAATAAAGTTATTAAGATGACGCCAGAAGTGTTTCCATTAATATCTAGCCTTTTTAGTTATTTTTTTATCTATATCGTATGTATCTCAGCTTTTTAAGCTTTTTTCTTTTTACATATCACTGCTTTGGCATTTTGAACAATACTCTCTCTTGAATTATTCCAGCAATTGTACATATAATATATCCAGTGTGATACATAGTTATCATAGTAATCTGTATAAGCCAGAGGCTTATACAGGCTGTAACTTTAAAGATTATCAAACCTTTTCTTTTCATCTTTGGTATGTGGCAGAAAATCGTTGCCCACTTAACTTGTGGTTGACCCAAACTTTATGGTAAAGGGAAACTGTGGCACTCTTCATCCCCAAGGAGCTAAGAGGAATGATCAAGGTGTGTTAGCTTCTGGTGAATATGTGTGCTTTGACTGAGCGAACCCCCTTAATAAGGGGACTTAAAGCCATTGCATATGTGTATGTATAAACCAGATGTAACAAGAAAAGGCACAACAATCTTTTAAGTTACAGCGTAAACATACGTACAGATTTCTTATCTGGTGGTGTTGCTGCTGTGGCTATATCAAAGAGACAGTGCGCACATACTGAGTGTAAACAGGGCATCATTTTGGGCGTTCGCTGTTGGGTATTGTATTGTTCCATACATATTGGACAGTCAAGGCAGGCCTTTGGAAAAGGGTAAAAAACTGGTTAAGTTATTTGTGAAAGTGATACCCTGAAAAACCAGGGTAAAATTGGGTTAGTAATTTGTCAAGGTTTTATTCTTGAAAACCAGGATAAACTTAATTAAACAATATCCATAGGTGATACCTTGAAAACCAGGGTAGAATTAGTTATATAATTAGCATAGGTTTTACCTTTGAATACCAAGGTAAAATTAGTTAAATCTGCAAAGGTTATACTTTGCAAAACCAGGGTAAAATTAATTGCATAATTTGCAATGGTTATACCTTGGAAAACGAAGGTAAAATTGGGTAAATAATTTGGGAAGGTGATATCCTAATTAGACCTCTCAGGAAAATTTAGCTGTCGAAAGGGCCCTTTAGAAGCTGGACCCTAAATAACTCCCATCCACAAATTTTCTTGATTCCCAATCTTTAAAACTTAAACTTCTGTGCACACATTTCCAAATCCTAATCTTTTTAGCTTCAGAAACTGCAGTCCACAAATTTTTGGACTGAATTAAATTTACATACGTGAGTATAGTATCTGGAAATCCACTTCAACAAGTACCTACCTCATATTTCAATATTCTCTTCCCAGTTTGTCTAGTCCTTTAAATCCCATGTACAGGGGGTCCCTGTAGAACATCGTTTCATATAACGTCATTGCAATTTTGCATCGGAGGACCGTAAATTATTAATGAATTATTTATAAGATAGTTTGTTGACCTACCTGGCTGGTGCAGTTAATTCAAACTGCAGGTGCTAAACAGTTTGTGAGCACAGCAGATGAATACACAGCTAGCAGTACAGCTGTATTCATATTTATCAAGTTAATGGTCTTATTTATTCATTTGTTTATATATTTGGTTATATTGAAGGACTATCTTGAATTTGACAACAAAAACAAACACACAGCTGTAAATACGATTTTATTCGAAATAGACACGAATACACAACTGGCAGCATAGCTGTATTCGTATTTATCAGGTTAATGGCTTTATTTGGTTATATTGAAGGATTGTATTGAGTTTAATAGAAATAAAAATACCAAACACATAGACGTAAATACGATTTTAATCAAAATAGTTTGTTGAGCATCGTGTAAGAATCCGTCATCATGCGGCATTTGAAGAAGAAGAAGAACCACAGCTTCTTCTTCTTCTAATGGAATAGGATAGGCACCAGTAGCAGCACAGCCGTATTTCTATATATTAAGTTAATGGCTTTATTTGTTTATTTTTTATGCGTTTGGTTATATTGAATATTATATTGAATTAAAAAAATAATTTACCCAACACATAGACGTAAATAAGATTTTAAGCGAAAAAATTTGTTGAGTGTCGTGTAAGAATACAGTGTCAGACGGCATTATAAGAAGAACCACAGCTCAGTTTACTCTCACCAGCCATATTGTTCCTTGTTTTTTCTGCTATCGTTCAGTTTGCTCATTACTGACACAACTATCTCTCCCAAGCGTAGTGGTGATAGTTATGATGGCAGTGCTACAAAGAAAAGCCTTCACCATGGAAATTAAAGTTGAAATTGTAAAACATTCAGAAAAGGAAGTGAAAGTGAAGAGTTTGTGGCCAGTAGGGGTTAGCATAATTGTTTTAAGAGTCGTGCTAATTTTCATGACCAATGGGTGCAAGGTGAAGTTGCTAGCTAGTGGTGATAAGAAAGCAGCAAAAGAGTTTTGCAGTGCGTTAACAGAAATAATTAGGGAGGGGGGTTACCATTCCTTGCAATGCCCCTCCCAGTGTGCAAGCCATACACACGAGTAAAAGTAAGACATATTGTACTGTACAGTTTTATATTACTGTAGAGTACTTTAATATTTTTAGATTTAGTATACTGTACATGTAGTGTAGTTTTACTATATCTTACAATGAGAACTTAGATTATTTCTATAAATTATGTACTGTATCTTCTTTTGCCTCTCCAGACTCATCTGCCCCAGTCTCCTAAGACCTAGGTTCGAATTATAGGTGTGTTCCGACTGAAGTCAAAATCCACTTTTAGTCACCTGCCAGGAACGGAACGCTGATGTAAAGTGGGTATCCCCTGTACAGTGTTTCTTTTTATTGTTCCCTGACATAGTTTACAATATTTATGTTATTGTCTGACTGCGGTAGCTCAGTGGCAGAACACAAGTCGCTAAGAGGCTGATGCAGGTTTGCACCCTCCACAGGACATTAGTAAAGGCATCCAGTCTTAATCCCCCAGCTCTAGCCTGTCTTTGTCCACCCCCATTCATTAGGACTAATTGCAACATATAATACGAGGCACACAGTACATATCTGATTGTATGCTAAATGTCCCATGATGATGTATAATGCGAATTTATGCTACTTTAAGATTATTTTTTTTCTATGAATGTGACAGCTTGATTGGCAAAGAAAATTTCCCACATTGGGCCCGGGCACCAAGAAAACATTTAGAAGAAAAAGTAGCAGGTTAAAGACAAGGCAGTAATTAGAAACTGTAACATTATCTACTCACACTATTATAGCTGTTAGCTTTGTTCTGCCTGTAGATTGAACTTCTGTCAATATAGTTACATTATAGAGAGCTTTCTGATGTAATCCTTCACCATTTAGAATAAGATACTGCAATGATTCTCTCAGGAACTTATTCAGTATGAAAATGTGTTCTCTACTGTTATAGATTTTGTTGTACTAGAAACTGCTGCTTTATCATGCATTCATTAGCCATTTGTCATTAAAGAAACCTATGTCTTACCTTGTCATCGTTATCCATTATATCATTACAAGTAAATCCTGACTTCGGAACAGATTACAGTGTAAATCCACATTGTATAAACCCTCTTCAGGAGAGCCAATGAGAGTGCCTAGAAAGAGAGGATCTCGTAAAGTAGAGTAACCCCTGAGGGAGCTAGGTTATTTATATTTACAATTCAAGTCCCCTAACCAACCATAACCAAACCTAGCAATCTTTTTTTTTTTTAAGCGTTACCTAATGTATTTGGGGGTTATTTATTCTTAACCTAACCTAAGAATATTTGGGATTATTGTAAACGTAACCAAACCAGCAAGATTTGGAGTTATTCTTAACGTAACCAAACCAAACAATATTTTGGGGTTTTTAAAATGTAACCAAACTTAACAATATTTGGGTTTTATCCAAACGTAACCAAATCTAACTAAAAAAAAAAGCGTGCTTTACGTCACGGACTCCGTTTTCTACCAAAGGCTGAGACGGTTTCCTTCTTGTGAAGGACTTGTTTTGGTAGATGTAATCGTTACCATGAGTGCATGCCCTTGCTAACCTCAGACCATGGGGGGCGCAAACCCTCGACCTGACGCCTCAAAGTTGCAGACGCTACTGCCTGAGCCACAGCGACTAGTTAACCAAATCTAACACTATTTGGGATTATTTAAAAACGTAACCAAATCTAGCAATAGTTGGGGTTATTCTACTTGACATGAGGTTCTGGATGTTACTTATATTTGAAAAAAAAAAAAAAAACTCAGTTGCCTTACAAATGTATGCAATTTGGGGCACATGAGGAAGGATGTAGCCGTAGTAGGCTCACACACACAACACTAAGTTTTTTTTTATTATTAATATTCCTGTAGGCTGCTAAGAGATAGAGAATTAAAAAATATGTATAGAGCTTTGCATCTTTCAACTTCCTTTTGAAAGTTTCCTATTTTCCTTCATGCCATAGGAGGTCTCTTAAAGGGATAGGGTATCCAAGGATGGAAATTTATCTTTTTCCACCTTTCCAACTTAAAGCAACTGCTAGGAGAGGTGAGAACTGCCTGGTGAACAGGTGAGGATTAGCATGGGATGACATAACCTTGTTGCCTCATTTCTTTTGTTAGAATTGTTACCACCCTGTTTGCTTCAGTTTCATGTTTAAAGTAAGAAAATAATCTACACACTCTTACAGTGATTTCCATGAGTCTTGATTACGTTATACCCGTGTTTAGGAAACACTGTATATCACCACAGCGAATTTAGTGAAATCGACATCACCGTTTTCTATTTAGAAGACATGCACAAGGCTTCGGTCCTCGGGACCATAAGAGGAACGTTAATTGATATCTTAAAATGAATGCTAACTTTTTTATTTTACTGCAGAATTGTTAAACCAAGTCTGGTGAGTGTATTCTGGTGAAATTTGCCCATATTCACAAAAGAGGTCCTTTCAATTGAATACTGGGATCGTGTAAAGATGAGTAGCCCCAAAAACACAATGTAAAGTTATCAATGAATTAATCCCGAAAATTGTTAGGTTAGATTTGATTTGTATATATAAATAACAATAGACCACCCTGGGGTTACTATTCTTTACTAGTTCCGAATACCGAACTGTTATATTGACGACCCACTGAGCAAACTTCTCACTGATATTTAATACCTTTGCAGAATGTACAGCACTATTTGGTGTTCTTATAGGGACGCGGAAGTGTTATCATGGTTCTGATAACATTATCTTATGTGAAGATTCTTTTATCAAAAGGAACCTGATTAAATGAGTTTACAAGAATGAAATCTCTTGGTATTATGTTTTCAAAATATTCATGTTTATATAGGTCCTTTCGCTCCTGAAAGGACAACAAGGTACAGTGAGGCTCATCATTTCTCTCTCAAATAGGAAAATTATATTTATTGATATTTCCTCTCTCTCTCTCTCTCTTTTTTTTCTTTTTTTTAAATAAAGGAACATGGTAAACTCCCATTTTTTTTTTAAGTGGACACGAGAGACTAATTTTTTAAGCAAATATGGACATTCTAAACTATTTTACTGAAGCTAAATAGCTTTAATATTTGTTGATTCACTTTTAGTGCTCTCTCTCTCTCTCCACATCCTCCCAACGCCAACATGTGGCCACATCTGAAAAAAAAGAAGAAAGCAGATTCATCATACTCTCCCAACCTCACCCCATCTATCAACAATTCTTTTGGAAAAAATCATTGAGGATAGATTTATCAGTGCTTTATTCTCCTGCCCCTAGTTTTGGGTGGTAAGCTCTTACTACTGTACATGCAAAATATACAAGGATAGATAATGCCTCCCCCCAAGAGGGATATCAAGTCAGTTTGCCCATTGGTGTATGGCAAAAAAAAAAAAAAAAAAAAATCTACCCTCATCAGGCCTGGGCACTAAGAAAACATAAAGAGAAATAGAGATGGGGAATGTTGTGACTTGTCAGATGTGAAGGAATAATAAGGCATGTGTATCGAATAGCTAAGAATATTCGGTGTTGATGTAGGCATAGAAAGAGAACCGTAACTTAAGGAAGACTTAACATCGAACTGTCCAGGACAGACTTATCAAAGTCCACAAGACCCTTCAGCTGTAGTATCACAACGGGCATTTGTTGCCATGGGGCAACCTACTACCTTACACTTTTCTAAGTTATAATCACTTGGGATTTAGTGCACCTAATTAAGCTAAGTACCCTTATTGAGATATTGTGATTCTAAACTATGTAAGTAACTTCAGTTCTTAATACATTGGGAAGTTATTATGGTGCTGTATCAAATTATGGCCAGGGTGTTTAAGGGACTTTTTTCTTTGGAAAGTTAGGTACAATTGTTTAGGTTTAATGAGCTTTACTAACCTAATAAGAAGCTGTTACTATAAAAAGGGAGTTCACATCTGTTCTAGTTCTTTTCCACAGCTCTCAGGGAATGTATTTTGTGTTGGTGGTGTATGTGGTTGTATTCAATGCAGTCTTCTATAATTTGTTTCCTTTGTCGTTCTCATTGTGTCTGGCAATAGGGAGTCATGTAGAAATGATTGCTGTAGTACCATTTCTCGGTGTAGTAAAAGTACCCAGGTGAGCAGAACCTCTTGCAGGTTATCATGCCCTGTGAAGAGCAGGGGTTGGTTGTGGCAGTTTGGCTTCTTACTGCTCCTCTTTTGAGTTGCAGCTCAGGAGGGCGAGCCTATACCAGAAATGCTGCCACCACAGGTCCTGGTTTCCTCGCAGAGCTATCTGGAAGTGTATGTTGTTGTTGTCTTTCCCTAAGCTGCCTATCCAAACAACACCGACTCTAAGGAAGTATGCTGCCAGTCCCAGGTTTCTCACAGTGCTCGTGAGAAATGAATGTTATTTTAGTGGCATATGAGGCTGTGTGCAGTGCAGTCTTCCATAATGTTTCCTGGGTTGCTCTCAGTGTCTGTCTGGAAAGCTTTGTGTAAAATTGTTGTTGTGTGTTGAGAGATGAGATAAAAGGCTGGATCACGTACACACCTAATTTCTCGTACCCGTAAGGGGCAGGGGTTTGGTTGTGGCAGACTGGCCTTTATCGCTGAACTTCTTCTGAGATTCTTGCCATCCTTCTCTGAATTGCAGAGGGTGGACCTGCGCAGAAGACACTCCCACTACAGGTTCATGTTGTGTTCTTTTGTATGTGGTTGTGTGGTGCAGTCTTCCGTAATGTATTTGATTGTATGAGGTAACACGTTAGATCCTTGACGGGCATCATTGACGGAGTCGTCCAGCTACTTTGAATAGTTCAAAATGGGCAGGATGATGTCCACATCATAGCTTCTCAAGTAAAGTGGGGTGCAGTTACATAAACAGTAAACTTTACATAATTTTTTTTTTATTTTGTATTCTATTTTAACTAGAAGGAATAAACAAATTCCGGTTATTAGACAATAGTTTATTGTACTGCTTTTTAAAGGATAACTACATATTCACAACTAGAAACATTAAATAAGTAAAACAGAGAAATGGACACACATTAAGCTCAAATAAATAAGCTTCTCTGTAGTAAGTCATTATACAAAAAGGTTTATTTGTTTTAACAAAGGAGAATCTATTTTCGACTGTCCTTTTGACCATCTATATACACCCAAGAGGATCCGGGAGTTTATAAAAAAAGCAGAAAAAGGATTCACAGCTCTAAGTTATATTGATATCACATGTTCCGTAGTGACACCTGATTTAATGAGCAAACAGGAAAACCTGGATACACTCATACCATCCCCCCCCCTTGACATTTCATTTTTTTTCTCCTCCCATTTTGTGTAATCCAACGCCCATCCCAACTGAATCGACTACCCATTTTTTTTTTTTTAAACTGGCTGATCGCCCCGTCTCCTCCCAGGTACTTGAGATGCAGAGTTTAGGGAAATTGGCTGCACCTGACGTTTAAGAAAGTACTTTACTTCAAGTGCAGGTCTTTTATGAAATGTAATAAATACAACCTATTAACACATTTGTACATGTATTGATATATCGTAGTTTATACAAACAATTTGAAATAATAGTAATAATGTTAAAGGATCACACAATCTTCGTGAAATTGACTTTTTAAGTCTTCCACTTCATTCACACATATAAAATGTCATCGCGTATATGGTACAAGTAGAGTATTGGTAACAAAAAAGATTTTCTGACATGAAACAGAGCACTTTCTACAGATGCAGTCAACATTTTGTGCTTAAAATTAAAATGTCCATGGCAAGGCAAGCAAGTACTTTCCACATTTTTTAAATAATTACAAGTGGTGTTATATAAAGATTTTTATACATGTTGATTACCCTGAAGAGTGCCTTTTCACCCTCAAACCGGAGCCACATTCTCAATATAAACCCCATTTAATATGCCAATACGTAACTGACTGGGGCAAATCATCTGGGGCCATAATGGAAATGTTTTTTTCTATTCCATTAATTAAAAAGAATTACAGGAGAGTACATTTTAGTCATTATACAAAAATTAACAAGGGCACCTTAACAAGTGTTTGACGAACAAAAGTTTCGGTTTAAGGGTTCAAGGCATGAGCCTACCTACGTGCCATAGGCATATAAAAAATTCATGTGTGACGTCCTTAGTCACGTTATAGTTTTGCCCACTTAAGTAGTAATATACCTGAATTAAATTAAAAAATAAATAAGAACTGTAAAATCAGGAAATGCAATGGACAGACACCTTTTTATATTAGGAAGAAAAGTCCATTAAAGAAATATTGTCTATTTATACACAACAATCTTTGGAATGCAATGCATTTATGTATTATTTTTTCTATTTTTTTTTTCATATTTTCCTTTTATTATAAAACATGCTATTTCTCTCTTTTTAAAATTTACACGAAAGAAAAAAATCACAGTCTTTGGGAGTTTATGTATTTTTTGGCTCCATTGGCTGATCAAATTTTCCATCTCTATGCAGTAAAAATGGAAGTGTTTGGGTAAATTAAACTCTAAGGCTCTCTATGTACAGAATTAACTAACCAAGATCCAGCTAGTAGCATTTATCACAAAAGCACCTAATATAAACCAAGTACCCTTGCCCGTTCTGATCTTTAACTTGGCCGTTTCCAAGAATACAAAAACCTCTTTGAACTTCAAAAGTGCGATATCCAAAGACACTTAACTTTGCATAACATGAGTTCCATAGTTAGAGAGCCTTAGTTTGTATACTTTTTGCACCATATACACCAAAGGTTTTGCATTGATTCCCTGGGACAGGCAGCGTAGGTAAAGGCAAGCACTACAGCCAACTCGGCGGTAGTTAACAAATCAAGAATATAATGGAAGACTTGCATCACCCACGCTGACGTCCCGACACGAGCAATACAGTAGTACTATCGCCTCTGTTATTTTTTTGGGGGGATCGCTATCCAAGTCGCTAGAGATTCATATTGCAACAAACACTCAGACAGCACCACTCGTGCTTATTAAAAAAAAAAAAAAAAAAAAAAGAGCATTATGCTTAAGGGGAGGGGTGGAGAAAAACTTGTACATTGTAATACTGAGGGCCAGCTGTATTTTTTTTTTTTCCAAATTTTTTTTTTTTAATCAAGTCCTTAACATTAAAAATGTTTGAAGACTAGAGTCAGGTTTGGGTATATAATTCTTCATGAATTTGCAAAATATGGCAGGCTAGTAGTCTGTTTTCACCATCATCGTCTGGCTCCGTTTCGAAACAAGAAACACTAAAAGCAACGTTAGAAAAAAAAAAAACAGGAAAGTATTGAGCACAAACTCATTATGCAATGTGGAAAAAAATAAATTTTTTAAATATCCAACATTTTAATTGGCTTAAAAATACCTCCTTAAGCATTATATAAATATATTATATAGTGGTCCTACTTAGTAGGAAATTCTTCTATAGTCACGAGAGGAGAAATAAGAAATGCTAAATGAGGATTTTGTACTTCCCTCGCCTCCAAAGCAAAACTATATGGTAATTAAAATAGAAAAGAGATAAGGTATTAAAAATGAATATATATATATATATATATATATATATATATATATATATATATATATATATATATATATATATATTATATATATATAATCCAAAAGGCATAGTTAAATTACGAAATTAAATCATCAAACAAACTCAATATTCACCATTAAATGCCATATATTGAAATGGAAAAAATAAAAATTTCCATATAAGTTATAATATATATTAATATTACTTTGCCTTTCAATGACTGAGTCTAGAAGATAAGCTTTCGCATCACCATGGAAGTAAGGAAACTTCAAAAGTTTCCCCCATGTTTGGGAGCTACGAACAATGTGATGAACGGACTGGGAACTGCACTTCAAGATGCAAAGAGGCTACAAATAACTTTCACATCAGAGATATTTGCAAGCTATCTTGTTTACAAATTATTCTAGCAAAACGGTCAAGCATTCATAGCCTTTAACAGAAGGAAACCTCCTGTGCTCGATCAGTAGAAAGTACAGTACTCAATAACTTCAGGACTGGTCAAATTTATTGCACATGAAGACTTAGAAAATATTAATTATATATCCTATCTTACAGTTTCAATTTTCATGCCACCGTTAAGCATACATACCGTGGAAATTACATAGAAACCAATTAAATATTCTCTTCTAAAATTTTTCATTTTGCTATAGATTCGAGAAAGAATGACCACACCAAAGTCCCCTTTAAAAGGGTCCTTTTTTTTTCATAATTAGTTTACATTTTAAATTAGATCTCTTTAAAAATGGTTCGGCGCATATGTACTGTAAAAGTGCATACACTTGCAGACTACATACAGGCACTATTTACAGAGGAATCAGTAGGTGACTGAAAAGTACATCCACACATAAATAAGGAAACACTTACAATGAGTTTGGAGAGAGAGGATTAGACTTGATATGGAGGGAGGTTGATCATTTTTGTTTTTCTAGTAGAAACAAGAAGGAGCCAGTGAGAGGTGGACTAAGCACATGAGCCCTGTGACCTGAGGACAAGAGGCAGCCGCCGCACCCCTTCCCTGATATGGAGATCCGAGACCGTCCCGCCGCACGCAATCACCGTCAGCAGCGCCATCTCGCTAAGCACCGCAATATTCACCACCTCTTAACAACCCATACAATAATTTCTTAAAACATATTAAAGCATGTATGGATGTGTTAAAAAGATTCATTTCAGAGTCAAGTCACTGATCTAGGCTTCAGTATAGTCAGGATACACAATTCAAAACTGAATGATTTATCGAAGTCCATAACATGGATTAATTACAAACTTTCCAAAACTGGTATAAAATATCATATATATAAAAATGCTGATAATAAATACTATTCTTTCAGTTTTCATTGTGTTCCACTGGGTACACACTGCCTGCAGAGGTGGACGGTTCAACTGGTGCAGCAAGACGTGTATTGCCATGAAAAAGATTGTCGTAACAAGCCTTTAAAAAAAAAAAAAATAAATAAAAATGAGGACAAAAAAGTTTGGAAGGGGTTTGCAGCTTTGCTCTGTGCCAAAAAATTTTTTTTTTTTTTTTTTTTTTTTGGTATTTAAAATTTCTTCTATCAACCCTGAAAAATTACAAGTCTTGGACCCAAGAATAATAAATAAAATTTTAAGAACACACTAATATTGATCATAGAAATTTTGTTTTTCTCTAAATAATTAAAAGATATTTATCCACCCAAATATAATTTATAGGCAGACTGAAGTAGTAGTAGTAGTTCAATTGTTGCACACTAATTAACACTATAGTTAACTGGTTAGTCCCGTGTGATGGAGTTGAGGCATCATGAGCGGGCCAGAGGGAGAGTGGGCAGCCGACGAGAAATAAGGCTCATCTAATGAATCTGAGTCTTGGAAGTCATCTTCTTCATTCATGTTTGCTTCGGACATCATGTCCAAGATTTCATCATCATAATTACTTCCTCCGTCAGAAGCTCCTGACGATGCTCTTGGGGTAGAAGCTGGGGTGGGTGCTGGAGAGCAATCCAGGGATTTGATCCGACAACACGGTTGGTAAAAACGTGGATCGATCAACACCTCGCCGCAGTCTCCTCTGAAGATAATACCGCAACACACTTTCTCTCTGCAAGTTAATTTGAAATTACAACATAACCAGGAAATAATGATGACCAGCTGCAATTAGCTAATGAACATGATTCATAAAATTATGTCACAAACACATTTTAACCAGTGGGATTTTCATTCAAGGGCTATTTCTGCTTACGACATTCCCTAACCAACTATGCTCAAAAAACTGCTTTTATTAACTTAACCCTAATATTTGTAATGCATATATATCAAAGTGTATCTTAGACATACACAGTATTTTTTAAACTCTAGCTTTGAACCCTGAAAGAACTGGGGAAGGTATATACCGTTTCCAGTAAGTAGGATCAACAAAACTGCTGTACTGAACAGGTTTTGAACCCGACTTTTTTCTTTTGGAAGCTCCACGGAGAATGGTGCGATCCTGGGAGTCGGCGTCATCTTCAGAGGGGTAAGGTGAAGGATATGGTGATGGCGCCAAGGAACCTGGAACAGAGGGGCCCGACCCTTCGCTCAATCTTTCATCTCCAACTGCAATATCATCACTCAGGGCTCCTGGAGAGGCTTCGCGACCTTCTTTACGAATGTACCTTGAAAAAAAATTTTAAGTATGTAAATAATTTGAAATATAAAACTACATTAAACAGAGCATACATCCAAGCACATGCACACGAGACAGTGAGAAACCAGGGACAACAGATGAAACCAGATTGAAGTTTTTCAGTTATACAAATCAACTGGTTGTAACAATGTATTCGTTCACAATCTGAGATCACCTACAGTTGGTTATTACTATTTACATAGATGCAAACTTAAATATACTAAAAACAACCTTTATGAATTAATTTAAAAGCAAAACAAAGGTAGCAATTAAATAGAATGACTTAAACATTAAATTTATAAACATAAAAAAAGAACTTAATATATATCCAAGATTGACAATATTTAAAGAAAAAAAAATTGCTTACAATTAATATCTACATTACGTATTCAAGAAAAATATAATACTGCCTTGTGTTAATCGTTTACATTTTCGTCTTATTTTGTTTACATTTTAGTGGATAAATATTAACTTCTTTTCAAGATTTAGTAATTTAATGTTTTAATTATATTATGCTACCGCATTTTTTGTTTTGAAATGAATCTGTGTTATTATAAGTACTGTATTCTTTCTAAGCAAGCACCTTTCTCAATAGAGAGAAATACTGAAGATGATCATAGCTTGCGATCAAAGATAGTTACGACCAGTTAGTGAGTAAAAATGGAAAGCCACTTCCGTTTCATTAATTATGCCCTTGGTATCAATATTTATTGAGCATTTCAATATGTCATTATATAACATGATGTTTCTAAAGTCTTTCTGTAATTTGACTCGTATTACTTTTGTTCTTCCACAGTAGATGAAAATTGTTCCGAGTCAAGTTTTGCAACGTTTTCTTCTCACTATCATGCTGAATTTAGAGCAGAGGTGTAAAACTGCTGCATAGCACAAGAGGTTTCTCATTTTGTGGTCAACGTGCAGTGACGACTCTGGACAGTCTACAGGCAGTATTATGCATCAGATAAAACCTTCATCGACAACCACCAACAGTTTATGGAAACTGGATCCGAAAAGGACCCACTGATCAGGAAGATCTTGAAGTGGAATGAGTGAAGAATAAGTGAGATGTTTGCTTAGATTTCAAGACAGCCCACTTGGCAATTGGTTGCAGAACTTAACATCAGTACAACATCTACCCAACAGATTTTGCATGGCTTTCTCAAGCTATATCCATGTAAGATAGATGTCATGCTGAAGTTTTACTTCCACAGCTGCATACCGAAAAGGCTTGCCTTGAGTCTAAAGACACATCACACGGACAGCTTCGACATGCTTTTCACTCCGCCCACTTAAAAGTCTTACTGATGGGGAGTTTGTCCTTTACGGATTCGGTCTCCATAAACTTCAGATAGGTGTCAATGATGGTTTTCCTATCCAGTACGCAATGATGTCTGTCGTTTCTGGAATCGTCACCGCACTAAGACCACAGATTTTACATCCCCCTGCTATGTTGATATTTTACACGGCTGCTCTATAGTCAGCATGACAGTGGATGAAAATGGTGCAACACCTGAAATATGCAAACATCAAATTCTCAACTACTGAGTAAGAATTAACGAAAAGATGAACATCATTGGTCGATTATCATTAAAGTAAACTGGACAGACAACTTGAGGGCTATGATAATTTTCTGTATGAGAAAAGTAGGTATTACATGTTAGTTACATTTTCACAAGATGCTCATTTAAGGTAACAAACTGGCATAAATAGCAGTCGATCTAGCTCAATACTGTCATACGTATCTAGACTAGTCAATGCAAACCAGACTCTGAGATATACGTAAACTAGTAATAAAATTTATAAACAATTACTACCAAGTCATATATAATAACTACAATGAATATCAGAGGTTGGCCAACCATATACTGTACTATGACCATAATCAAGGGCTAAATACCAGAAGCATCTACCTGTGTTTTTTCTTTATTTTCTCTTTTAAGGGTTTATCCGGGCTTAGTACATTCTTTTTTAGTTTCTTGCTCTTGAATTTTGTCAGGGATTTTGTGCCAGGTCCAGCTCGTGCATCAACAACCTGAAAACAGGAAAAAATTACATGTAAACACAATCTCAAAACTAGCCAAAGATAACTTGTAGTAGCACCATGATGAGAATACTTGGCTCAGGAAGTGACAGACAGAATTGTTTACACATATATAACTTGTAGTAGTGCAGTGATGAGAATGCTCAACTCAAAAACTGACAGACAAACGTTTACATAAAAATAATTTGTAGTAGCGAAGTGGTGAGAATACTAAACTCTGGGGGAAGTGACAGACCCATAATCAAGCTCAATGCTAGGCATTAGGAAGTGCATTTAACCTTAAATCTCCAGCTTCGATCTATCTTCATCCACCCCTCATACTGAGGATTAATAGTGACACAAAATGGCAAACAAACAGAATTTTCTTTATTAGCTAATGATAGCATTAGCTGCAGATATGCCAAAACTAATATGAAAAGGAGGAAATTGTATTAAAGCATTAAATATAGAACCCCTGGCACCATATTTAAAAAAAAATGTGGAAAAAGCAGAGAAAATATAAAGGGTACAGGGTGAGCAGGAAAATAAGATATATGCAGAATGCTGAGCTGGGTAAAACAGGGGAAAGAGAAAAAATGGAAGAAAGGAAGAGAGGTAGAAACTGAAGTCACATAAAATGAAGGAGATATAATACAATTATAGTTGGTTTGTATATCAAGGGCACAGATGTGGATAAGGAAATTAAATCTATACGGTAGATTAAGATATGTATCAGCTTATGTCTTAATATGCAAAGAAGGTATGTACAGTGAGCTCGTGTCCACACTAGCAATGTATACCAATGAGAAATTAAATTTTATAGATTTTGCTCATAAGGTATGTATACCAAGCACATATCCATATTGGCAAAGTAGAAATGAGAATTTTCTTGTAACCAGAACAGAGTACATGTTTTATGCTGCAGTTCCGACACATCAAAATTACATAAAATTATTATTCAGCTTAAAGTAAAGAAAGGATTCTCCTCCCCAATAATTGGAATGGGACTCATAGATATAATTTTAAACAAAGAAATAAGCATATATTTGTCAAATAGGAAGAGTTAGAAATATAAACATCAACCGGTACTTACATGATGCCAGTTACGATCTGTTCCCTTGGGCAGCTTCTTCCAGCGTTTGACTAGAAGGACACATGCATTGCAAATCTCGCCAGACCTTCGCTCTTTGAGGTTGAAACAATCCATAAAATCATCTTCATATTTCTTGGAGTCTGTGAATCGTGAACTGTAAAGAAAGGATAATCATCAATTTCTATTAAGCTAAATTGAAGTAGTGGTCCAAATACTCAACTTAAAAGGCGATATTCCCGTGATCGAGACCTTCGCAATATATTAAGAAGCGCATCCAGACTTCATTCTCAAGCACCAATTTGTCCGAGTCCACCCCCATTCGAATGGGGATTAACTGTGACAAAACGTAAAAAGAAAAAAATTTAAAAGAAGTATCTGGTATAATGTATAATATGCCCTAATACTCACACATCAAGTTGCATTAAAGTACCACACCATTAAGAAAAAGAAATTAAAAAAAAAAAAAATTGAAATGCAAACTCTGAATCTTGTAAAGAGTAACTCCACAAAGCTCTATAGTTATTCATATTTGCAAGGTAAGTCACCTAACTGAACCTCTCCTCATTTGACCTGATGCCAACTAACTGTGCTTAACAAATTTACAGGGCTATCTACCTTTACGTGAGGTTCTACAGGTCACTCATATTTACAATATCCCAAACTCCTTCCGCACATTACAAGACATCCAGCAGTATAGGATCCCAGACTCTTTTCACACAAAAAATGTCTAGCAATATAAGATCACAAATCATAATTCATACTGAATCACTAGCAAATATAACTTTGGTTATATAATTCATGTTGGGAAAATGGTAAAATTTTATTTTAACATGATCGTGAGGAAAATAAAACATGAAAAATGCCAGTGCAAACGATAGTGTATGATCATTTCATAACCAGGAAGTATCTACATACATCCACATTAATTATATACCATTATACATTTCTTTAATTATATACCATTATACATTTCTTTAATTATATACCATTATACATTTCTTGAATTAAATATACAGCAATCCCTCGCTATATCGCGATTCACCTACTGCGAATTCAGTGCATCGCAAATTTTTTGGGGAGCAAAAAAAAAAAAATTAATTTTTAAATGACTGTGACACCAGGACGGGCCAAAAAATAAAATAAAACAGCCTTTATCGGGCCTGGGCACGAAGAATACATAAAGTAAAGAGAAATAGATATTGGAGAGTGTAATGACCTGTCATATGTGAAGGGATTGTAAAAGATGTGTAATGAATATCCGAGAATATTCAGTGTAGCTGGTGCCATGAGCCATCTTAAAAATGCATCCTCCTTTGCAGCTTTCAAAGGCAATCTATATAGTTTTCTTTTGGACAAATAGTTGCTGCTCACACATAAACTAAACTTAATGATTTAATGCAATTTCCCAAAACACTGACCTCTCTATATGTAAACTGATATCGACTTCTCTGTAAGTTAAGAACTAATTATTCTCACTGTAAGGAAAACAAATATGGTGATGATGCCGATAATAATGATGCTGTATCGAGTGTTATTATTAACATTATTGTTAACAATTTTATTACAGCATTATTATTTTCTAGGAAAAGGTACATTTGATTTAACTGTATGTATTACCCTCTTACTTATTAGTTCAATTACATGTCTACTTATGAGTCACTTTTAATCTTAAAAGAATAACATTGTACAACACTGGAAATAAATATTTGTTTGTTTGTTTGCCTCCGTATCTGCTGATGCACCCTCGCACGCTATTTCCCTGATGATATCATATCGAAATTTTGTTTGCTGTTTGTTCTTAATGCTTTTTTTCAATTTACTTCATCATATTCGATCGCATTAAACGGTAGAAGAGGAGGGGGATGCGGAAGAACGAACCTCTAACCAAAACGTTTTGCCAATTCCGTATCAGCTGATGCTTATCACTATTCAAGTACAATATCTTACTCATAAAATATTTATTTACTCACCCTATTTGGGGGTTATCTAAGTTTCAAGATTATAGTATTGATATTCCTTGGTTGTAAACATTATTCTATCTTCTTTACATATCGACCATGCTGTACGATATCTTAAGGTAAACAAAGTCAGCTGAGAGAAAAAGGAAACTATACAATTTGTTGCAAAGAAAACGAATATCGTACTGTACATGGGAAATTTAAATGACATATATATATATATATATATATATATATATATATATATATATATATATATATATATATATATATATATATATATATATTTCTCTCTACATACTATTTCCCAGACGATATTATATCGAAAGTTTGTTTGCCGTTTGTTCTTGATGCTTTTTTTCAATTCTCTTCATATTATTCGCTTGCATTAAGCGGTAGAAGAGGAGGAGCATGCAGGAAAAAGAATATCTGGCCTTGACCTTTGAATATAAATGCTGAGCTTGAGTTAGAACTTTTCAAGACAAAACAAAGCTCAAAGTAGATGGGAACTGCAGTAGACTCGGAAAATGACAAACCATGATGAGAAGTAAAGGAGTATGAATAGAAATGATGGGTTAGTTAATTTGCAGCACAGATTTTCTGACCTTGACCTTTGAATAAGTATACAGAGCTTGCATTTGACCTTTTCAAGATATTGCAAAGCTCAAGGTGGATGGGACTGCGATAGAGCACTGATTACGAGCTCTTGACTTGTGAAGTGAAAAAACTGTGATTGAGCCCACTGCAGGGTAATATGGAGGGCATTCACCTTAATACCCCAGCTCCAACATGTTTGCATACACCCCCCTTCAAATGGGGATTAATGGTGAAAAAAAATTGTAAACCAACAGATTCAATGCAAATATGTAGTTTCATATATGGTAACTGATATTTACACATTTTTTTTTTTAAATACTGTACTGCACTTAGTAATTCAAGCTGCAAAACCTAGAGTTGTCCATACAGAAGAATGCAGGATAGTAATTTTCCTTAATATATATTTATGATATATGCAAAATACCGAATGATGATGTGTTTGAACAATAATTATATTATATTGAATATATGACAAATGAACAAAACTGGCCCAATGCAACCTTGTAAAAGTTACCAAAGAGTTTGGAGTTTTTATATCAAGTTTAACCAAGTACAAACCCTGTATAATGTTGCATAATAACGAAGACTTAAAACTTTGTGATAGGGTGGCGGTATGAAAATAATAGTGAAGTTATCTACAGGAGTTCCCCAAAGAACAACATTGATATGAGGTCTAAATAGCAGCAGACAATGTTTGCAACCAACATACAAGGCCAATTACTAGCAGAGCAACACCTTCAGACAAAAAAATCACTAAAAAAAAGCAGAAGAAGAGTTTGATTACGAATATTGTATGACTATCGAGGGAATACACAACCCCTGCCTTGTCAATAAAAACCACTTACAAAGTAAATGACATTCAAGCTAGTCACTAATTAAATGCTTGTTATGTCACTATAATTCCCAATATAGAGTGGAACACAAAAAGGTTTGAGCTGGGGAATTAAGGTTGGATGCCCTTCCTAATGTGTGAGTCTGTCACTTCTCGAGGAGTGTTTTAACCATTGCGGTACCACAAGCCCTTAAGTCTCTGAATATATATATGGTAAATATTTATCCACATTCAAATTGTGAATGAGGCTTTTATTCAAGTCATGCCTCTCAGCGTCTTGAGATACAGCAAATCAGGACATACTCAATGAAGTGCTAGGCATGAACAGTTTATGGCTAATAGGTCTCATATCTTAAAACCTTGACATACATAATCATAAATGCTCTCCATTTCATCTCGAGGATGAAACTCTATCTCATGAAGGGCTTAACATCTGATTAGAGATAATAAACGAAATAAAAAAATAAAAATCTCCAAACACATCCATAGATTGACATCACCTAGTGTGGACAAATACAACTATCAATTCCTCGTACCATCCCTTGGTTAACGCAAACAACAGAAGTTAAACTAAGTTAAGCATAGCAAGCTGATAGCTGATGACATTTTCTCTATAGCCACGTGCCCGGCCTCGATGGGCAGATTTTACAGCACTGATCTAGGAACAGAAATAGTTTAAGAGAAAGACACCCAAGGATCAGGTTGATTACAATAGCTTGGTATGAAGCCCGGCTGACTGGATGAGGAAGATGCACATTGACAGGTCAGCACAGACATACCATGTGGATGGCAAAAAGGTGACAACACCCAATGTAGCCATATTATCATCTCTGTAAACATTTTGCAAAGATTTGCTACAGTGGCAGTGGTTCAGTTCAGTGCTACATTCTAACAAAAGTATCGAGTGAAGCCAATTTACTCACAAACTTAATAAATCTTTGATAATAAATTGTTAATTCTGTTGTTCACTTAAATATCACACATGGTTTGTGCAGGGAAAAAAATATATGGTGCATTATTCTTACAAACCTTGAAGAAATGGCATTACAGTACGAACCATTTTTTTTTAAAACATTTTTTATCACAGGGAGAAATCTGTCCTCTGGTAGCTGTCGGAAATTTAGTACATCTGGCCAATGAGATGGTTTGTGGTTTTGGAGAGGGAGGACACAAAGGTGTGTGGTGTGACGGTGGAGGATGCTGGGGATAGGGCGATACAAAGACAATTATTCTGATGTGCCTACTCTTAACAGGGAAGCCAAACGTATTAGAATATTGCTCATATTCATCAAATCAAACAATATTACAATGGGGATAGGGGAACAAGGAGACAATTAATCCACAGAGTCAACCCTTAATAGGAGAAGTCAAAAGAAGAATACAGCTCTTATTCATCAAATCAAACAAAATTACAACCTGGTGACAACATAAATCAATTGCAGAAGGTAGGCAATGACTTCCTGTAGGAAATGCCGTCGAAGAAGAAGTTCAGTAATAGAGCCAGATTATATTAAGTTTTATTTACTTTTGTGGTTTAGGAATGAGTAGATCATCTCAGCCAAGATGATGAGAAAGAAATTTGTTCTTAATACTGAACATGACTGTACTGTCGTACTGCGGGGAAGATGTAACTCAGTGGTAGAGAGAACAAGTCACGAAGTGACTATTATGGTTCAAGCCCACCAATGGGTGTTTTGAAAGGGAATTCAGACAAAATCCCAACTCCAACGTGTGTCCACTCCCATTCAAATGGGGACTAATTGTGAAACATAAAATACTCCATTATTACATACAGTACAGTAGTCATTTTGTAGATTAAAACCGTACTAAAACTTTGAACAAAATATTCTTTAATATATTTAAAAGTAAGGACAAAACAACTACCACATACTCTGTATGCTCATTAGAAGCACATTTTCAATATAAGATCTAATAAAATCAATGTAGTACAAAAGTTCTATAAGACATGTCTGCCAATGCATAGTCAACTGTACTATTTATGTATTTAACAGATATATTCTGTTTCTATAACAGGTGGCCACTATGGTGAAGTGGTAATGCTAGCAACTTTGATCTGTCAGGTCGAGGGCTGGCGGCAAGCCACGATCTGAGGTTAGAAAGTCCTCCACAAGAGGGCACTGCCCTAGCCCTTAGTAAAAAGTCAGTCCACGATGCAGAAACGATCATTTTGATTCTTTAACAGAAATAAATGAGAGGACACAGATAATATGTCTTTTCACAGCAGTGGAAGCACTCACAGCAATATACTGTATAGTGCAAACCGAAACAAAATCATGACTGTAAGATGTATAGTTGGTAAATACCTCAAAAACAATACATAAAATACGAAGGTCAAGATAGATCATGAAATACCAAAGAAAAAAAAATAAATTAAAATTAAGGATATAATTCCTTCCTGATTATAACTATTGAGACGAGTCCGAAAATAATGAGAATATTTTTTGTGAAAGCAGACAAATCTTCGTAAAACTCCAGATAATACTAGCCAAAACAGATTTGCAGTATTGTCGCAATTATATCCCCATTCAAATGGGGGTGGACAAAGACAGGTTGGAGCTTGAGGAATTAAGGCTAAATGCACATCTTAATTCCCAGAGGTGGGTATAACACGAGTTTGTCACTTCCTGAATCGAGAGCCCTAAACATTGCGATACCGCGGTATCCAGTGTTAACCACTTGTAATTGCACAAATTTCTCAGCATGTAATAAAATATAATTTATTAATTCCCAATATATGAAAAGGTGAAGGTAATCCTCAGCTGAGATACTTCTTTTACAGTTTTGTGTTACAATCAGTCCCCATACAAAGATGGATTGACATATGCATGATGGAAACTAAGAGATAAAGGATGGATGCCCTTCTTAACATCCTACAGTGGTATCGAACGCACGTTAGCCAGGCTTGTCACTTCCTGAATGGCTTGCGATACTACTGAGCTACCGCTAACAATAAATATTACATTTATTTGCATTTTATATACTGCATAAGATTCCTGATGGAGAGATGAATTCCACACAGGTATTCCGAATGTCTCGTTAGATGACTGTAATCGGTTTTGAGCCAGACTCCCAATTACAACCAAGGGCTATGATGGTGCCTTCTTGCAAAGGACTTTGGTTCTGGCAGGTGTAATCATTACCCTGAGCAAATGCCCTTTCTAACCACAGACCAAGTCGGGCCACAAACCCTCGACCTGATGACTAAAGTCTCAAATGCTACCACATTGCCAGGGTGATAAGGATAACTAGCGAGAGATCCCTGGTAGTGGGAAGACCAGATACATCTACAAAGAGAACTTGAATTGTATTTTAAATACATCAAATAAAAATGGAATTCCATTGGTATATACCATTCAGCATATTTCATAGATGGCTGCAAGCCAGAGTCGATTCTTTACATAAAAAAAAAATCTATACTGCATATAATTATCCAAATATGTTAAAACTATCACCATAACAAGTGAACCTACTATTTGCATATTTATTTGCAGTATTAGGCATGAACTAACAAAACTAGTTGAAAAAATAGCACACTACTACAAAAAAATCAGTGCTTATTATTTCAATAGGTAATTGGTTTTAAGATATGCAAAAAGTGCATAGACGCAGCAATGACAATTAGTTGTTACGTCTGAAGGAAGCATTGCGAGCAAGACGGCCTGGGATATGAGCTCCTTTTCTTGCAAGCAAGACGGCCTGGGATATGAGCTCTTTTTCTATGTCAAACTCCCGACAGGTGAATATAATGGCCAAAAAAGGTCCCTTTTATACTGTACTACCATACAGATAACCTGGTACCTATCTGCATGACTATATCTTTACAAAGTAAGGGTGAATGCGCATTTCCATTAAGCCAGTTAAGCAGATATTACACTAATAAAAATTCTTCAAAGGGGCAAAGCATAAAGAGTATTTTGTACTGATAAAGCAAATCATATCAGTAAACAACATTTTCATCTTACGTAATAGATTCTGAGTGGTATCTAACGACCCTCATTTCTATCCATGTCAAAATTCGTCTTCCAAAGCTATTAATACCGAAAATATTTACAAAACTGACAGAAGTTTTCTTCTATTACTATGTAAATAATATCAATAGGCTTTGACAACCACCTTTGGCAAGATAGCTTTCATTGCCAATCTTTTTGTCCTTAGTTTTGTCACAATTAGTTTCCATTATGAGGGTGGTCACAGATATACTGGAGCTGGGAAATTAATGCAAGATGCTCTTCCTAAACGCTTCATGGAGGGATTGAACGTGCAATACTCAGATTATTGTTTCTCAAGTTGAGCACTCTACCACTGGACCACCATTGACCATTTCCATGTCAATCATTAGCATAACAATATAAAACAATAAATAGTGACTCGCTATCTTGACAGACTTGAGACAGAAGTTTTCATTAAAGACAACTAGAATTACCATCCTAGCTATCAGTACATGACATGACACTGTAGCACCGTTTTGTTTCACAATTAGGACCCACGTGAATAGGGTGAACACGAGGGCAAGAGATAGATAATTAAGACTGGATGTCCTTCCTGAAGTCCCGTAGGGGCTCGAACCCAACATGGCATAAAGAAGTAAAAAGTTTTCTCAATTAAAAAAAGAAATTTACATCTTTCTACATTTTTGATACTACATTATCATCTGTAGTGGGCTCATCCTTTCTACTAAAATCTGTAGTAATCAAACGAAGAACCTGGGTGTTGAGGCAAGAATTTATACCATCTCAAACATTAGAATTTGGGCAAAGTAGTGCAATGGGGGTGTCTAAGTATGGAAAACGTTTTAAGTAGGAAAGTAAATACACAAGAGATTAAAAAATTGGCAAGAAAATCCCTTAGACTTTTTTGACGTGTGCTCGCTTCATTTTCTTCCGCTGATGTCACACTTCAGATTAGAAACTGCTTGTTTGACACTAAACACCGTACATATACTCTAATTTTATATATACACGTGCCTGCAGTAAAACGAACGCTATTACGTCACATATAATGGCAACAGATATGTCTACAAGACGGCTAAAATTTATAGCACAGTGCCTGATATTTGCGCCCTATTAAGAATCATCTGTTTCTTTTACCGTCACTACATACACACTTTTACACAATTTCGAATTATATGTAAGATGCAAAACAGAATACCTCCCAATAATTTGGAGTTGCAATCAGGGTCAAACATGAGGAAATATGTGACCTTGACCTCTAATCCATATGCAGACCAAAATCTGATTAGCTGATGACACACGCATAGAGAATTTTATTTGGTTCAGTCATGAAGACGGTGTAAATCTGCACATTCAAACTGTTAAGAAACTTCATATAAGGCTTTACAAACAACAAATACTGTAAACAACTCAGAAACTGAGAATAAACTCTAAACAACTGCCCATCTCCAAAAACGCAAACAAGACATTTTCAAAATCAGACAAAAAAAATCCTGGCTATCTGTAACCAGAAAAGAAATATGTTTGGGGAACTCTAAAATTTAACAAATAAACTCTGCATAGCAAACAAAACAAAATTATATTTATACATCCATTTATTATTACTAAAATTCTTGATGTAATCAAGGGCAGTGCGGCACTCGATAATATATGAAGTATGATGGTAATAATGGAAAAATATATGGGATTTTAATACTATTACAAGACGAATATGCTTTTATCAGCATATCTAAAGAGTACCAAGTATACAGCAGCTGACAAAAAGTCAACACTTATCTAGAAGTCACATCGGGATAAAGAAGCTTCTAACAAAATGACTGTGGCAATTACCATGCCACAAAAATGACTGAATCAGCCTGCAAAAAGCACCACACTTTTTGGAAACAAGTCAAACTATAAGAATTATACTTAGAAAAATCAAGCCGTAAGCATTCACCTAATACAAAATGGATGCATTTGTGACATGAGGAAAAAATGGAAACGACGACTAACCCCAAGTTCAACTAATAAATGGTTTAAGGTTTGGTGACTTGTCTTGTAAATATAAATAAACCTAGAGAAGACTAGTGTTACTCTTTTTTTTTTAACAATGAAAACAAAACAAAACAAAAAAACGTTTTGTATATATGAATAAACCTAGAGAAGACTAGTGTTACTTTTATTTACAACAAACAAAACAAAAAACGTTTTGTATATATGAATAAACCTAGCGAAGACCAGTGTTACTTTTTTTTAACAAATAAGAAAAAGTTTTGTATATATGAATAAACCTAGAGAAGACCAGTGATACTTTTTTTTTTTTACAACAATGACAAACAACAAAACTCTCAGAACAAAGAAAACAAAGGCATTGTGGTCAAACTCACCTGCTAGATTTGGCTTTGCAAATGCAACAGCCTGTGGTGGATCTGTACACTTTCGGCTTATGAAATGAAAACATTTTTTATGGATGTGTTTTACTTGTCCGGTAACACCTGAAAAGACAAAAAAAAATCTGTAGGTATAAAGCTTAAATATTGCAAAAACCACACATCTAAACACTGTTTAAATATCTGTAGTATATTTACATTTTTTCAGTCTTTTTTTTTTCTTTTTTTGGGGGGATATCAAGAAATTTTCACCCAAGAAATCGCAAATCAAAAACAATGGAATACATTTGAGAATCGTCACCACAATCAACCACTGCATTATGAAGTAATGAACAAAAACACAGTAATAATTGATCGATTCAAATTGACAGTTAAATCACTATAAAAACACGTTCAAATTGCACATAATTTCATAGTAAATCACCATTTCATATGCAAATTTTAAAACAAAATGGACGCCTTTGAAGTTTGACGTTTTCCTCCACTGGCTGGCACCTCCTCCAGAAGTGGGTCAAGGCATTGGACGGCACAATTCCGTAGATTATTTTATCCGTATTTCTCATATAGAACGGATTAAGTTTAAACCCTTCTTCACCGTATTTTGAATGCTTCAAGAATTCAGCAGATTGAAACTGTATAACACAACAATGCACATTTATAAATTTATTAATTTGCGTTTTTACCATTGTAAAAACACGTTTAACATAAAATTCAAGACAATCTTTTATAGTTTGCGTTCACAGATTCCCATTTAATAAATTTGTATTGGTTGAATAAAGAAGCGTATATGCAACAGAGCTGAACTTTCGCAGTGAAGTCTGAGCGTCACTGTTCTAAACAGCACCGATGTACGCCGGACGCACTATCGCGGCTCTCCCCTTTTCCAACGGTGTATCGCTTTTTTCGAGACATCTATCGTATATCCATTCACTGTACTGCCAAAGCACACACCACGTTGCTCTAAGATCGTAGCTGTCACATATCTAGTATACAGTAGCACTGAAATGCAATGATGAAATTCGAAAGCTCTCTCTGAGGGACCTTGCGTCATTTTGGGTACACTTTTTAAAATTGCACTTACAAAAAGAACTTCAAACTTCCCAACACAAAGGATAAACTTCGTAAAACATCAAACCAATGGGTGAAATTACCTGAAATTCCACACTTCTCGGATACACTATTGTTGTCACTACAGATGTACTAAATACAGAGGTATAAAAAGTATTCCAGATTTGGATAACCTCCCTTCTGCACGGTTTGAGGTATACTGATGTTGTAACGCAACTCTAGTAGAGCCTTCGTGGACCATCCCTCCGCTCAAAGGGGGTGGAGGAGGTCCCAGCATGAGACCCAAACCCCACTAAACCCCCAATTCAACCCCTATCACGTCATTACTACCTGCGCTCCTCCACAGTGAAAGGGGTTTTTCCCAATAATTATTAAAGGCCATTCTCTAGAAATACTAAACGACATTTCATTAGATTTCACAAACGAATAGAGTTAACCAAACTATGATGCTATGTGCACCGAAATTGTGAATATAAACTTTAAATTGTTTAATAAAATAAGAGTTTCATCTCGAAAACTGTCCCCCACTGAGGAGGCATCAGCTGGATGTGACGTCAGCCGTGACGTCAAGGTAGGTGACGCGTGGCTTGTTCAACCAGTCGTCTTCTAAGTTGGGAGGAGTTCCCAAACATCAGACCAATCGCCAATAACGTATATTCTCCTCCCGTTCTTTCCCCCTCATTATTCGCCTCGACCGGAAAGTGACGACACTCCATTATACTATTCCCCAAGAACGATATGACGTCAGGATATGACGTTCTACCCCGTGATGGAGACAGTTAATGGGTGATCATGCACTGCAAGACACATGATGGGCATGACCCCCTTCCCTAACCCTCTTAATATGATGCTGCATATCTACACCTCTGCCACTACAAGGCAAATATGGCTCTTTGAGGTGCCGTGACCTACTTGTGAGACACCAAAAATCTATCCCCTCTTCTCATCCTACAATGCCACTCCACCAAGGATGCCTTACGACATACACTCAGTTCGATATTACCAAGGGCTTATTACCAACTGGCAACACTGATAGATGACTTAATAATAATAATAATAATAATAATAACAGAAATTATATTTAATACTAGTTTTTATGACACAAAAGCTAATAAAACAATAATAAAATATTGAACATGAGTGGAATCAAACAACTGCATTTTTTTTTAGGATTGTGACACCAGGACGGGCCAAAAAAAAAAAATAATAAAACAGCCCTCATCGGGCCTGGGCACGAAGAATACATATAGAGAAACAGAGATGGAGTGTAATGACTTGTCAGATGTGAAGGACTAATAAAAGATGTGAAAAATATCCAAGAATATTCAGTGTAGCTGTACACTTTATGATTGTGACACCAGGCCAGGCAAGAAAATTACCCTCATCAGGCCCGGGCACGAAGAAAACATTAGAACAAAGAAAAAGTAAAAGTTTTAGGACAAGGCAGAAATAGGGGAGTGATACACAAAAGGAAAAAATGCAGACTGAAAGAATAGTCGAAGCACTGAGGACCTAGATATTCTTTTTTTAAATCAAAGAATTTAAATTACACCAAGCAATGGCGAGCAATTAACCGATTTTTGTAAAATACGGTAAATCATAAAAATATATTAAAAGAAAATATTCTACTATTCCAGAGGGGGGTATGTACAGTTAATACTCATTTTATCCACAGGAATTTATAAATTCTAACATTACTTGAGTATTGTGTAAATTAAACTAATAATACTTACATTTGCATGTAACTTTAATAATGGCAGCCGAAACAATACTGAAATTAATTATTATTATTATTATTATTATTATTATTATTACTATTATTATCATAATTTGAAAAGCTCTCGAAGATCAGCCTTTTCAATGGCTCCAGTGAAACAGAAATAGGCCAGAGATAATGAGAGTTTAGTCCTAGGAAAGGATCTTTTATATTCAATTTAAAAAAGGTAAAACCATAATTAAAATTAAATCCTTTAATTTATGAGACGGTCATTACTGGTATGAGAGAGAGAGAGAGAGAGAGAGAGAGAGAGAGAGAGAGAGAGAGAGAGAGAGAGAGAGAGAGAGAGAGAGAGAGAGGAGAGAGAGAATATTTGTCTCACTTATACTGCGGGGGAAACAGCACTTCGCATCAAGAATGAAAGAAATTTATCTCAGGGCCTGGAGGTGAAAATGCCTTGGTTTTTAAAACATTAAACACGTCGAGAGGCTACTGGCAGAATTAATTAGACATGACGTAGTCAAAGTTCTATTACAACACAGCAGATAGTAACCTCAGCATGGCTACAGAAATCACAGCATGCACAGGATGGTGACTGTGTACGAATCTTACGCAATTTTATAGGTAGCTTATGTACGTATCTTTTATACGTTAATTGCATGACTTCGTACGTTTGTAAGCCAGGATGAACAAAATACTAAACTATAATGTCTTTCTAATATTACTTGGCCTATGTAATATTAGAGAAAATCACACACAACTCACTATAAGCCTTGTTCCGGTTTTACGTCACGGACTCTCTTTTCTACCAAGGGCTAGACAGTTGCCTTCTTGCGAAGGACCTGTCTTGGCAGCTGTAATCGTTACCCTGAGTGTATGCCCTTGCTAACCTCAGACCGTGACGGGGCGCGAACTCTCGACCTGACGCCTCAGGTCACGGACGCTACCGCTAGAGCCACAGTGACTACTAAACTCACTATAATACTCATTAAATTATTAAATAACCTGTATAGCATATTATGAAAACTGGCAGACCCACTGCAACAGAATCACAAAAGTATGCCCAATGATATGAAGTAGTGGGTTTAATGCCAGGATGTACTCATATCGTTAAAACGATGGAATGCGTCATGTGATATTATCCTTCATACACGTTCAGAAGAAACATCTTGGCCTCGAACCAAGCTTAGCTCCAGATTGACACACACCCCCAGGGTCGCTATTCAAGACAATCTGGGTATACATTTTATAACCTATAATTCTGTATTAATGACGTCTTCGTCATCTGTTATGTCCTAAGTCTCAGTCCCACCTGTATATTCATAGACAAGACAGAACTGGGGCAAATACGGCTTGTCAAGATGGCTTAAGGGTATCATTTTTCATACGTACTGCGGATGTGACAATTCAAGCCTATTATTATTATTATTATTATTATTATTATTATTATTATTATTATTTGTATTATTATTATTATTATTATATGGAGATTCGGAACGGACATTTATGTCTTAAACACATCAAAACCCGTGATTACTAGACCAGTTGACAGAAAAAAAAATTAACTTAATGATACATATTACATAATAATGTGACTCGTTTTTTTTTTCTTAAAACTTACAAAATACAAGACATTATGTAGTAAAATGACTCTAGCACCCTTGACCTTCTGCCCTTGAAAATAGAACTTCTATTTCACAAGAAACAAAAGTATGCAGTTTCAGACCAAGACACGATTTGATTCAGCTGAGCTATAGTTACCAACAAAATTATAACCATGATAAACTTGGCCAATGTTATCATCCTGCTGGTTGGCCACTTTACCGCTTTGCAGGTGACAGAAGGATATTGTGGAAATGGGGGTGAGGTTGGAGGGACGCATTTTACCAGATGGGAAAATGGGTACAGGAGAGGCAATCTGGGCTACTAGGTTTTTTGTGGAGGGAAGAGGCTAGAATATCACTAGATGGGTACGATTGTAGGGGGGATTATAGAGCATGCGTTAGTATATGATAAATGTAGGGGAGGATTTAACAATGGGAGTACAACTAAAGCCAGCTACATTGGACTAGTTTTTACTAGTCTATATTTACTGTCAAAGAACAAAGCAAATTCTGTCATCTTCACATGAGAGAGAGAGAGAGCGAGAGAGAGAGAGAGAGAGAGAGAGAGAGAGAGAGAGAGAGAGAGGTAAGTCAATGATCACGAACAAAGAAACTTCAAAGATAGTCATAAATGCATTTCTTTGCAAGGTAAAATTACCCTGCTGTAAATATTCACAGTTTTTATGTATATCTATGTGTTTAATGTGTTTAAAAGATAAAAAAAAAAACATCAGAAGTAATATTAATAAACTTTATGAGTTTAGAGAGAGAGAAAATACATATGTATCAAGGAGGGACAAAGGAAATAAAAGCAAAACAAATATTCGAGCTGAGGAGACGCCACTTCCCAGCTGCTGGTTTTGTTAAGACGCGTACACTAAAAACCACACTACGCAATTCTGCAAACTTACTTAATAAGACGGAAATTATGCTTCAAAGAATATTAGTTCAAATAAATAATTTAAGAATCCGTGAAGGGTTATAGCGATAACTTGGATATATGAGAAATAATGAGAAAGAAAATTATTAGACGTACGAAAGGTATGCATTTCGTTCGTTGACGGTAGGTCGTTTTCAACCAACGAAGAAGAAGCAGCAGCAAGGCAACAAACATATCAACAGCTGTTGGCCACGTGCCCACATAAAGGGGTTGAGGATTATCTTACAGACGCCACGGCTTCGAGGAGGGAAACACTTGGCGGAAAAAAATGCCATGAGAAAGGTAGACTCAAATCTAATCAGTACGCCCTTCTTTTCCCTTCCATTAACTATGCTAAAAATGCGTGCACGCGAGGGTATTTTTTTAAGCCTAAAGAGTTTGAGGTTGGGGTGAGGTTTTAGGATTGTTATGATTACGATTCATTAAAAAGTCGTCTAGTTTCTACACGGTATCATTTATAGGCCCAGGGGGCCACCAGGACGGTTAAAAATGCTATTTTGATACGAGAAGTCGACAAGGTCTTTCAACTTTTCCCATGATCCAGTTATAACAGCAAAGTTACCCCGTTGCAAATGAAACCTACAAAACCATTTTTAAAAACTCTCTAACATAAGAACATAAGAACATAAGAATAGAGGACACTGCAACATGCCTACTGGCACACACGAGGCAGCTCCATTTTTGAATTGTATTTTCAGCATGTCTAACCTATTCTATTCTACTCTACTTATTTATTCTGTTTTTCTTTTTATGATTTTTCTAATAAGCACTAACCTATTCATACCCACCCTACCTCTGTCATATGTCTATCTAATCTACATTTGAAGGTGTCTAAGGTATTGGCATTTACTATCCTACTAGGAAGCTTGTTCCATGCATCAGCTACTCTATTACCAAACCAATTTTTACCAATTTCCCTTCTGAACCTAAATTTATCAAGCTTAAATCCATTATTACGAGTTCTGGTTTGATCATGAATTTTTAAAACTTTATTAATATCTCCCTTGTTAATCCCTTTAAACCATTTATACACTTCAATCATATCCCCCCTAACTCTTCGCCTCTCTAGAGAATGTAGATTAAGTTTTTTTAATCTGTCCTCATATGGTAGATTTCTGATATTGTGTATCATCTTGGTCATTCTTCGTTGCACTCTCTCCAAGGATTCAATTTCCATTCTATAATAGGGTGACCAGAATTGCACAGCATAATCTAAATGGGGCCTAACTAATGCAAGATAGAGCTGCAAAATAACTTTTTCCGTCCTATTGCTGACGCTTCTTGAGATAAATCCTAAAATTCTGTTTGCTTTATTTCTGACTGCTGTGCATTGCTCTCTTGGCTTAAGACTACTACTCACAAGAACTCCCAAATCCCTTTCACACTGAGAACTCATGATTTCATGGTTATTTAGCTTATAACTAGTATTGTCTTTTATAGTACCCATTTTAACTACTTTACATTTTTCAACATTAAATTCCATTTGCCATTTGTCCGACCATTCAGATAATCTATTTAGATCTTCCTGTAAAGCATGAATGTCTTCTTTTCCATTTATAGTTCTACCTATTTTAGTGTCGTCTGCGAATTTACTTAGGTTACTACTGATATCCGAATCCAGATCATTTAGATATACGATGAATAATAGAGGACCCAGTACCGAGCCTTGTGGTACCCCGCTTGTAACCGAGCCCCACTCTGATTTCTCTCCATTTATGCAAACCCTCTGTTTTCTGTCTTTTAACCATTGTTTGATCCATCTGAGCACAGCTCCTCCTATACCATGAGCTTCCAGCTTTTTAACTAATCTTTTGTGAGGAACTCTATCAAAAGCTTTGCTAAAATCTAGATATATTGTATCATATTCTTTGCCACAATCTACTGCCTCGTAAACTTCTGAATAAAAAGACAGTAAGTTTGTAAGGCACGAAAAACCCTTAAGAAACCCGTGTTGTGAAAGTTTTATCAGTCTGTGTAATTCTAGATGTGCCCTTATTTTATTTGCAATTATGGATTCTAGAATCTTACCCACTGTTGACGTTAAACTTACCGGCCTATAATTATTCTTTTTAACACGTTCTCCTTTTTTAAATATTGGTACCACATCTGCCAATTTCCACTCCATGGGTACCGATCCTAATTTTATTGAATTATTAAATAATGCAGTTAGAGGACAACTAAGCTCTTCCTTGCATTCCTTTAATATTCTGGCATATATTCCATCAGGTCCCGGAGATTTATGAGCCTTTAATTTATCTATTTCTTTTATTACCTCCTCTCTCGTAATATTTATTGAACTAAGTATATTATCGGGACTGTCTCTGTAAATGGATTCTACTTCCGGAATATTTTCCAAGTTTTCATTTGTAAATACAGATAAGAAATAATTATTTAAACATGTACACATCACTTTATCGTCATCTGTGATATGGCCATTGGCTACTTCAATTGGTCCGACTTTTTCCTTAAATTTTGTTTGATAATGTTGATAAAACCCTTTAGGATTTTCTTTAGCTTCTCCTGCTATTCGAACTTCGTATTTTCTTTTCGACTCTCTAACTATCTTTTTAACTTCCCTGTTTAACTGTATATATTGCTGCCTCACATGCTCTTCACCTCTTTTTAGTTTCCTGTATATTCCTCTTTTAATACCTATAAGATTCTTTATCCTATTGTTCATCCATTTAGGGTCATTTTTTCTTGATCTGCAATGTTTCATGGGAATATAGTCTCTCTGACTATTCTTAAGAGTCATGACAAAATTGTTATATTCCTCATCCAAATTTATATTAACTGACGGGCTGCTGTTCTTTCCTGTGAGAGAATTTAATTTATTGATCTTATCTTGTGATAATCCTTGGCATGTGGTACCCAAATTTCGGGGTAATCCGCTACCTGCGACCTGACCTGCTGGATTAACTACCCACATCTGTACCCTAGAAATCCCTTCCCATACCTCATTAGATAATTTAGTTTTTTAAGCCCTCAAAATCTCCTGCTCTAAAGTTTGGAACAATATTCTTATTTTCCTTTATAGTTTCCTGTTGCTGCTATGTAAAGGACAGTTATAATAATAAATAATAATAATAATAATAATAATATATAGCCTCAGACACCCTATAGCCTATGCATAATCATTTCATTCAATGGAGCTAAAAGTAATGGGTGCTAGCAAATTATAGGAAAAACTCGATCGAGCAGGTGCGAGTCCAATCAGACCAGGTGCATACCATCTGTGGCATTTGGAGAGATGGTCTGATGGAGAACAGACCTGACATTCCGTGTCATACTAAGGAATAAAAAGTATTTTTTTTCAATTGTTTGCAACATGCACTGGACTTAATCACTGTTATTGTTGCTCAAAGTAGGCCTATGTAGATAATGATTATCATTATTAATATCATTGTAGGGCAATTAGGTGAATAGTAAATATATATATATATATATATATATATATATATATATATATATATATATATATATATATATATATATATATATATCCTTTATAGATTTGAGACATACTAAGGGTCACTAAAAAGATATCAGCAAAATCTGAAGACGATAAATGGTCATTTGGGCCTATCAAAAATGGAATATATCTACTAATCTCATCTTTATATATTCTTGAGGGAATATAAACCATTTTCCGGTATGATAACATCTAAATACATATTTTCAGTTAATATATGGATATGGTTGAATCTTCAAGGTATATTAACTATAATCCCTCCTTCATTAGTTAAGGTAATTCCCAAGCTTCAACCTGTCTGCGTCCATCCCCATACGAATAGGAAGTGTGATATATGAAACTGAATATATATATATATATATATATATATATATATATATATATATATATATATATATATATATATATATATATATATATATATATATATATGATATATGAAACTGAATATATATATATATATATATATATATATATATATATATATATATTATATATATATATATATATATATATATATATATATATATATATATATATATATATATGATATATGAAACTGAATATATATATATATATATATATATATATATATATATATATATATATATATATATATATATATATATATATATATATATATATATATATATATATATATATATATATATATATATATATATATATATATATATATATATATATATATATAAAGTGCATAGAGTGATTCCAAAGAATATAAGTATCAAAATTCACTTGATACTTCAGTAAATAAAATTAAAAGGATTATGTGGAAAGCATTAAAAAGATCTATAAATGGAAATGTATAAATACTTGAATTTTTTCCATGGGATTCCAAACAGAATTTAAGGCCGCTTTCCCACAAAAGTGCTACGTGGCACGCCAGTTGGAAACGAATATTCGGAAATATATGAAACTTTTCAGACAGAAAAGGCATGACACGTTCCATGTGCCACGCCACTCCTGTGTGAAAATTTTCATATATTTCCAAATGTTCGTTTTCAACTGGCGTGCCACGTGGCATGCCACGTGCGACGTGCCACTTCGGTGTGAAAGCGGCCTTAGTCCCATTGGAGGCAATTTGAAACTGATGATAATGATACTAAATAAATAAATCAATTAATCAAGATTTCAAATCAAGTGACGTATGTTGATGGATTTAAAAACTAGAAACGAAAATCTGATAAAATATAAATGAATAAATACGGACATAAATAAATATAATTAAAAAACTACTAATTAGTTTTTTCTCACATAAAAGAAAAACTAATTATTATACCTGTTATTATACCTTAGCAATACCTATATATATATATATATATATATATATATATATATATATATATATATATATATATATATATATATATATATATATATATGAGAGAGAGAGAGAGAGAGAGAGAGAGAGAGAGAGAGTCCAGCTGGATTGCCAGCTGGCATACACAATAGTGAAACAACTTTACATAACTGACAGTTGGCTTTCATTTACTTTTTGAGAAAGCAAATTGTCTGAAACATTACATACTTAACGTGAACAAATAGACAGATAGATAGATATATACAGATAGAGAATAATAATGCTTCAATACTTAAAAAATGTTCAACTATATCTCATAAGCAATGGGTAACCTCGCTTTACGCTGTAAAAAAAATCTATTTCTTTGCTTAATTACT
>JAXCGZ010013475.1:47500-50000 GCA_037179515.1 Halocaridina rubra | reverse complement strand
CAACATTATGTCTGTGAAAATTATATAAAAGTCAAGACGACAATATCAAGCTTGGAACACATTTGGAAGCAGATTATTAACAGGTGTAAATATAATTTATTTGTACTTTCAATTACAAGTTCTATAGTCAACTATATAGACGGTTGACTACGTTGTATAGGTATAGACAAATTACTTTTTAAAAGCCTTATAAAATGTAATTCTCTCCATGACTTAGCAACGAAGGGCACCAATGTGCAGGAACTGAATCAGAACTTGCCAGTCCTCAAACCTTTCACTTTTGTACACGAATGTACGTATCGTACAACTATTTTTACTTAAAATTATACAACATAGACCCAAGAAAACTATTTCCCGACAACTCGAGTGCTTTCAGGTGGACTTCTGCCAATGCATATTTTCCTTCCAAAGGAAGTATTAAGAATGTAATTGGAAGTGATCAGAAATGGAGGAATGGAAGAAGTGAAAGCTGGAAAAATCTGTGAGCAGCAGAACCTCTCCTCCTCCTCCTCCTCTGTGGAGCAACCTCACGGATCCAGGAAGTTTTTCTCTCATGGTCAACCCCTCCAAAGACCAAAAGCCTTTCACATACGATATTATCATCTCAAGACCATTAATGGACAGTTAATTTTAATTTAATTTTAGTTGTTTAATATTCTACGTATCACAAAAGAGAAACAAAAATTTGATCAGAATAAAAACTTCAAAAAAAGAAAAATGAACACTAGGCCTATACATAAGGCGACTTGAGAAACATATTTGAATATATATATATATATATATATATATATATATATATATATATATATATATATATATATATATATATATATATATATATATATATATAGATAGATAGATAGATAGATAGATAGCCTCACTAATATTTCTTGATAATATTTCGTGAAATACAAAGAAACACGAGTACCTAAATATTTTAGCAAAATTTCAATCACTACTATTCCAGCCCTTCGACGGCAAAATTAAAAAAAAAATTAACCACATCACTTCCGTGAACTGGAAATTGTAAGAAAAAAAATTGAAAAATTTCGGCTGAACATAATTTAATAGCATTATTAACAAATTATGTTGAACTTGCTTTTAGTATGCCATGTTCAAGCAGACATGCTAATCAGATCAGCTGATAGTCTGTCCGTAGTAAAGCATGTGGTTGGTTTTACGTCACGGACTCCCTTTTCTACTATGGGACGGTGCCTTCTTGCGAGACTTTTAATTTGTCAGGTATGATCGTTACCTAAGGTGAATGCCCTTTTAAACCTCAAATCTTGGCGGGCCACAGCACACGGAGTAGTACTGTCGAAAGTAACAACAATTATGCTAAAAAAAATTCCAGCATTAACACAAAACTATGTGATTATAGCATGCAATAACGACATTTAAACAACTTACAAACAGTACTAACAATTTCGTTTACAAGAATAAAATCATTTAAAAAGTTTTGCAAGAGCGATATTAAAAAAAAAAAAAACTCAATAAGCCTCTTCAGCTGAGCACGAGGAGAGATAAGTCAAGATTAGTTCCTTCTTGCAATATATCTGATCACCTGTAGAAACAGGTGAACAGGGGAGGAGGAGGAGGAAGAGGAAGGAAGAGGAGGAGGAAAGAGGAGGACCTTGACACTAGTTTCTCCTCTTGCCAGCCTCTGCCCTCTGCTGTCAAGATCGGGCATTTAAAAAATAATACTTTCACTATTTACGGTGTCTGTCGCTCGTCTCTCTGACAAACCTCTGTCAAAAGTGTTTTAAAAAGTTTCTTCATACGAATATTTCATGCATTAGAAGGTATACGTGATTTTATACAGGATTAATACGTGATTTAATTCATGCAGGTAAACGCGTTCACTATGTGGTATTTTTTATATGTGCACATGCGATGTTTACAAGTATCGAGAGAGAGAGAGAGAGAGAGAGAGAGAGAGAGAGAGAGAGAGAGAGAGAGAGAGACATTACGGGATTCCCATTAATAAAGAGCCCCCAAGGTATTACGCAACCACAGGTAAATGCGCATTATTCTCCCGGTAAAAAAAAATAGCACTTCGCTTCAATTGCGTAGAATTATAATGAGTCCATTTTGCGTAATATTTTGAAGCTGTAACTACTACTACTGCAACTACTACTACTACTACTACTACTACTGCTACTACTACTACTACTACTACTAATAATAATAATAATAATAATAATTATCATTATAATAATAATAGTAATAACAACGCTAACACATCCGAACTCGGTAAAGATTACCGACCCCAGAATGCTAAACAGCCGTGTATATTGTTAAATGAGGTTAGGATAGATTAATACCTAATTTATACTAACTTAATTTAATCTAGCAATTTACGGGTTAATATACTGGGGTCACTAATGTTTACCTGATCCGCATATCCAACCGTAGTATATTATGCCTAGTGCTGGAAGCTATGTGATGTTTTACGTCATGGACTCCCTTTTATGCTAAGGGCTAGGACAGTGCCTTCTTG
>JAXCGZ010013475.1:25000-45000 GCA_037179515.1 Halocaridina rubra | reverse complement strand
ATGCCATATGCAAGCCTATAAAGAAACAGGCAAATATTTAATGGATAAAAATTAAGTCAATTGATTCTGAGATTAATAATAATAATGTAAAGCATGTAGTCTCCGTGGTAAAATGGTAGCGTCCGCGACTCTGAGGCGGCAGGTCGAGGATTCGCGCCCCGTCACGGACTGAGGTTAGTAAGGGCATACACTCAGGGTCACGCTTACATCTGCCAAAACAAGTCCTTCGTAAGAAGGCAACCGTCCTAGCCCTTAGTAGAAAAGGGAGTTCGTGACGTAAAACCGAATCCAATCCAATAATAATGTAAAGCATAAAAGAAGGAGGTAATGAAAGAAGTAAAACAAAAAGAAAAGCGGAAGAATTTTTTTTTTCAAAGAAGGATATTCTGGATCAAATGTAAAATCCGACCCCATCCTTAAAAGGGGTTTGGTTCGGTTAGGTTAGGTTAGGAAAGTTAAGATAAAAGATGGACCCTAATAAATAGTGGCTTGTCCATAATTGTGCCTATTATCCGACCTTAAAAGGGTCTTGGCTGTTAGGTTAGGTTAGTTAAAGTTATATATGGACTTATATTGGATACATATCCATATTTCTACCTATGAACCGAAATTCCTAAACACCTCCAAGGTTATCCAAAGGATAACAAGACTACATGGATTATTGAAAGATAAAAATTTATGATAAACGAAAAATATTACTGATAACCTTATCAAGCTAATCCATTTCCAAGAAAAGCTATACACATGCAACAACAAATAAAAAAACAAAAACAATAATAATAATAAAAATTCGAGACCTCGAATGTGACGAAACTAAATAAATAAATAAATAAATATACTTCAAAAAGTGTCTTTTCAACTCCGTAGCGCCAAATACCTTAAAAACTTTAAAACGGGACTAAACCTACTCCGCGTAGTTATTCTTTTGACCTTGCATATCTGATAATAAAATCATATATGTGATTCCAAGAAGCACATAATTTATAAAGAAATAAATAAATAAACACTTAAAATAATCGATAAAATAATATCAGTAATGCAATAAAAATGGGGGAAAATATAACGAAAACACAAAGTCTGAGGAAAAAAAAACAAAGTAAACACAAAGATGAACTCTACTTAGGGAAAAAACACACAAAAATAGAGCAAACACAAAGATGAACTCTACTTAGAGAAAAAAACACACACAAAAACAAAGCAAACACAAAGATGAACTCTACTTAGGGAAAAAACACAAAAAAAAACAAAGCAAACACAAAGATGAACTCTACTTAGAGAAAAAAAAACAAGCAAACACAAAGATGAACTCTACTTAGAAAAAAAAAACACAAAAAAACAAGCAAACACAAAGATGAACTCTACTTAGAGAAAAAAACAAAGCAAACAAAGATGAACTCTACTTAGAGAAAAAAAACAGCAAACACAAAGATGAACTCTACTTAGAGAAGAAAAAAAAGCAACCACAAAGGTGAACTCTACTTAGGGAAAACCACACACACACACACAAAAAAGCAAACACAAAGATGAACTCTACTTAGGGACAAAAAACACACAAAAAACAAAGCAAACACAAAGATGAACTCTACTTAGGAAAAAAAAAAGCAAACACAAAGATGAACTCTACTTAGAGAAAAAACACACACACAAAAAACAAAGCAAACACAAAGATGAACTCTACTTAGGGAAAAAACACACACAAAAAACAAAGCAAACACAAAGATGAACTCTACTTAGGGAAAAAACACACACAAAAAACAAAGCAAACACAAAGATGAACTCTACTTAGGGAAAAAAAAAGCAAACAAAAAGATGAACTCTACTTAGGAAAAAACAAAACAAAACAAAGCAAACACAAAGATGAACTCTACTTAGAGAAAAAACACACACAAAAAAAAAAAACAAAGCAAACACAAAGATGAACTCTTAGAGAAAAAACACAATGATGGCGGTAAAAAAAACCCCACACATGAATGAAAGTAAAAAAAAAAATTCATACAAAGACTGTGTTAGAAATATACATACACAAGTGTGAAATAACACAAACACAATAAGTTACAAAAACACAGACAAACGAGAAATAAAAACACACAAACAAGGATTAAAACACACTAAATAACTAGATTCATAAAACAAAAACATGGTATATTCAACAGGCGAATTATTAATTTTGTGGAAAAATCCCCCTTAAATCACGTCAGGATTTCTTGGCTAAGAAACAAAAGATAATCCCACAAAATATCAACGGCGCGATTAAAATGGGGGAGATTATTCGTACAGATTATAAGAAAAAAAGATTTTTTTTTTGGTAAATCCCACAAAAGGGCGATTCCTTCTTTAAAGAAAAAAAAGATTAGTGGTAAACTCCATCAACAAGAATTTTGGCTCGAACATATTGTCCAGGCATTAAATTTAGGAGAAAAACTCCACACACAAAAACTGTTTCGAAAATAATGAGATCCCCATATTCTTTGTCTTCAGTATATGGGGTCACTGTATCTTACTTGCCTCTTCCACCCTTTCCTGTCTCGCGAAATGTATCCCAAGATATACCAATATTGCGATAAACACAGCTGTCAACTTAAAAAAGAAAAAAAAAGTGATGACGCAATAATGTCCATCTGAAGCAATGGTCGTTTGACTCACGAAAGATTGACAGTTCTTGATATTCACAATAGTAATAGTAGTCGAAGAAGTAGTAGTAGTAGTAGTGCATAAATCCAGCCTTTTTCATATTCTAATAATAATAATAATAATAATAATAATAATAATAATAATAATAATAATAACAATGGACTCGGTTCTACGTCAAGAACTCCCTTTTCTACTAAGGGCTAGGACGGTTGCCCTCTTACGAAGGACTTGTTTTGGCAGATGTAATCGTTACCCTGAGTGTATGCCCTTACTAACCTCAGTCCGTGACGGGGCGCGAACCCTCGACCTGCCGCCTCAGAGTCGCAAACGCTACCAATAATAATAATAATAATAATAATAATTTGTACGGAAACGGCCAGAGAAATTTTCCTTTTAATGTCTCACCGGAAATGCCACTCAGATTGCCAAGCCAATGTTGCCGACAAACTCCGTTATAGAAGCTACAGAAGAGATGGTCAGGTAGTCTACAGATAAATAGGTTACAGAGAAAAAGCCTTTTAAAGAACAGTTTACATTAGGCTATAGAATAGCCAGCCTAGGCCTACATAGCTTATGAATAACATCATATCAATAGGTTATAGATGAGTTAACATAGTCCCCTGCCACTGGCTTTAAAATAATAAATAAATTATTCACTAATCGATCCAGTTTTTCGTCACGGACTCCCTTTTCTAGTAAGGGCTAGGACGGGGCCTCCTTGCGAAGGACCTTGGATTTGGCAGTGTGACCGTTGCCGAGGGTGAATTCCCTAACCATAGACAGTGGCGAGTTTAGATTCGACAACCTGACAAATCAAAGTCGTGAGCGTTACCACTTGGCCAAGGCAGTCACAATGCATGCTAATTTAAGCCATATATATCCTTCAGGTACACGTCAATTTAATCACAGGAGAGACCTGGCTTTAGATACTAGAGAATATTGCAACACCTAAATCATATAATTTCCAACAATAAAAAAGATAAGTTTTTTTATATAAATAGAATAAAAACGATAACTTTTTTTTCATTTTCAAAGCAGGTGTCCTCAAACATTCTATAATCCACCCCGTTATCTAAGATAAGAGAGATAAAGAGATACAGACTGTGATTCATGGCTCAACTCTTCCCATTTTATCTAAAATACACTCTCCGATAATACTGCTTACGTTGTGATACATAACTTACATGCTAAAAAAAAATACATATGTAACAGGGTTATGTCATAATGACAAAAATATAGGGCGGAGAATCAATGAACGGGGTTTATACGCGTACATTTTTTACAATGATATATCGGTTTTGGGACAATTGCAGCCAGTTCCTACGAGAGAGAGAGAGAGAGAGAGAGAGAGAGAGAGAGAGAGAGAGAGAGAGAGCGAGAGAGAGAGAGAGACTCCTGACCAACACTAGGTTACTGGGACAAACGCGACCGAGGTCAGTCTAGTGACAAATATATTGATAATAATGACCTCAGCAATTTAGGCAATAAATCTTTTCCGTCTCCTTTTGGCGTAGTTGCTCTCCATGGCCTGGCCAAGTTGCTTTGAAAACAGGTGTGTGTGTGTGTGTGTGAGAGAGAGAGAGAGAGAGAGAGAGAGAGAGAGAGAGAGAGAGAGAGAGAGAGAGAGAGAGAGAGAGAGAGAGAGAGAGTTTACTAGATCTTGCAAAACGAGAGAGCGTGAATGGCAGAAAAATACACATTCAAATAAATAATTGACATTCGCTATGTATGCTTCCCTTCGTGTTCATGCACGCACACACAAAACACACATACACGCTATAAAGCGCGCCATTCGTTCGGAATACATGCAATGTCATATTCCTGGAAGATGCAAGACGCATAGACCATCAACTGTTTGTGAATAGGTGAACGGCGTCCCTACTTCACAATCTGACCTAAGCCACGTGTAGCCTTTCGTATTCCATTTTCTGGTAACTGACAAAATAAATTTGGAAATATTATTATTTTTAGCTCGATGCTAAGTCATCCTTCAGTTACGGTTCTCTTCCTATGCCTACATCTACATAAAAAATGCTAGCGCTTTCGCTACACATCTCTTACAATCCTTTCACATCTGACATGTCACAACACTCCCTCATCTTGTTTCTCTTCGCTTTCTCATCAATTTGGTGCCCGGGCATGATAAGGGCAATTTTCTTTGCCCGTCCCGGTGTTAAACTCATAAAAACAAAGTATTAAATTCATTTTACATTTATTTGTGTTTTCTACATTCTTATCTGTGATAAAAATCTTCCTTATCAGGGAGAAAAAATTCCTATCGAATTTGGTGGAGCTACCATGAGAGAGAGAGAGAGAGAGAGAGAGAGAGAGAGAGAGAGAGAGAGAGAGAGAGAGAGAGAGAGAGAGAGAGAGAGAGAGAGAGAGAGAGTTTGGCAACTGTAACTCAGATTTCGAAGAAAGTCTAATCGATACAAAGCTCATGAAGAGGACAGAGGATTGCATGCAACACCATCTGGCTACTATGCTATCTGCCTGTTGCCCGTGAAAGACCATGGAGAGAGAGAGAGAGAGAGAGAGAGAGAGAGAGAGAGAGAGAGAGTATCCCTAACCGTTTCAAGGATACAGGTTCAATCTCACACAATAAGTCTCTTAGATTCCCCAAGGTCGCTTTAATATTTATATTAACAACGTAACAAATGAAAACAAAATACCATTATCATTAATTAACCAACTTGACAGACTAACATCATACGCAATTTTGGCGTTAAAGTTTACACTTAGGCAAAGAGAGTAACGCTCTATCTGCGCAGTGTAGCTTTTGCGCAATTCGGGTCGAGAGCACTTGAAGCGCAGAGGACAGTGGAAGAGGTCAAGACGTCATATCCTTAGTTTTAATGATAAAAAAGGGAGAAATATAGAGCGTGCGCACACACACACACACCCACACACATATATATATATATATATATATATATATATATATATATATATATATATATATATATATATATATATATATATATATATATATATATATGTGTGTGTGTGTGTGTGTGTGTGTGTGTGTGTGTAAAATACGGGTACTTAAAAGACTAATTTGTGTAAATATGTATTTTTCAGATTTGAGAAGTACTAAAGTTGCGTGTTAGAACCCAAACATTTTTGACTGGCGTCTCTCTCTCTCTCTCTCTCTCTCTCTCTCTCTCTCTCTCTCTCTCCGAAAAAACTCACGGCCCAGGAAATTCCATAACTACTTTGAACTGGACAAAGCTCGGAGGATTTCTCGAGACGAAGGAAAGCTGACAAATGATGACGTAAGCGAAATAAATTCCAGTTCCGGTTTTACGTTATGTATTCCCTTTTCTAATAAGGGCTAAGACGGTTGCCTTCTTGCGAAGGACTTGTTTTGGCAGATGTAATCTTTACCCTGAGTGAATGTTCTTGCTAACCTCAGACTACACTGCTATATATTAATATCTGCCATAAAAATATCAACATCTGTTTCTGCTAGGTTAGGTTAGGTAGTTTTCTTTTATGAATGCCCTCCAGATCTGGAGTTCCCAGTGTATACGTCATTTTGAGTTCCGTTTATTGTATATATTTAAAAAAAAAAAACTGGGTATAACCAGAGAGAGAGAGAGAGAGAGAGAGAGAGAGAGAGAGAGAGAGAGAGAGAGAGAGAGAGAGAGAGAGAGAGAGAGAGAGAGAGACGTGGCAAATAAACTTGTAAAGACAAGAGCCTCTTTCTTCCTTGTCTATTAATTTTCGACAATCATATATCCTCCTAGAGTTTAAGGCCACAAAACTAATGATATATTTGTTTTCATATATATACAATAACGGTTTCTTTCTATGTCCCTTCTATTGTAAATAATAATAATAATAATAATAATAATAATAATAATAGCTGTTCACTCTTGGATACTTTTGCTGACATACACCCATCGAAAACTGTTGTCTGAATTCCACCAACACCGAACAAAGAAAGTAAAATAATAAAAAAATAAAAAATCTTATACCAGCGATTTCTGACCTGTTAAGAATTAAAATCTGTAAATACTTGAAAACAGAATGTACACAGATCCAATCCTACCTTAACTGTGTATATCCGGTTAAAAGAAACGGAAATGGTCTAAAAATCCTTGGAATAGCGTTCTGGAGGGTGACAGCAGAGGTCCTTCACTGACCACTCGAAGCGTAGGCTATATCGCCTTCTGTTACCACGAATCGCTTTCTTGGAAGACTTAACATGTAACCCACGTGGGTAACATGTCTTCTCTCAAGACAGACGCAGTCACGTTGAAACATGTCTAATCTCTCAGACCGTAAAAATAACCGCAAGCATTCCACATAGGCCTACAAACCTACATTCTTTCCCAGAGGCTTCGTCTTAAGCATATTACGTAAGTGGTTGCGCGCGAGTAGGCATACGCGTGTAACATAACTTTAGACAAAGAATTTCAATATGGCTTTTATTTTAACATCCAGTTTATTAACTATAATAATAATAATAATAATAATAATAATAATAATAATAATAATACGGTAACTATGCTTTCATATCCCGAGGAAAAATCTAATAAAATTTACATCGTTAGATGTGAAACTATATGATGATAATAATAATAATAATAATAATAATAATAATAATAATAATAATAATAATAATAATAATAAAGCGAGTTTTACTTCACGGATTCCCTTTTCAACCAAGGGCTAGGACAGTCGCCTTCTTGCGAAGGACTTGTTTTGGCAGATGTAATCGTTACTTTGAGTGCATGCCCTTGCTAACCTCAGACCGTGACTGGGAGCGAATCCTCGACCTGACGCCTCAAAGTCGCGGACGCTACCGCTTGAGCCACGGTGGCTAAAATAATAAATCATTTAGCAGAACACGTGGAAGAAATTCTCGGTAGGAAAGGGTCGATCGATTTGACATTCTGCTCACCTTGTCTTGGAAGCCTCAAGGACGTTTTTTTCCTTTTCCGTTCTCTTGTAGGGCACTAACACCTAAACCTCCTTTGCGGCCGGCCTGAAAACACAAAGAAATGTACAAATTATTATTTATCTACAAAAAAAAAAATAAGAATTATAATAAGTATATTCACGATCTGGAGCTTAGATAAAAAAAAAAAAATGGTAATTCGTCATCAGTGAGACAATACCCGAGAAAATAATTTATTTATTCGACTTAATGGGGGGCGAGGTTCCTTTGTACTTTTTTGTAGCGGAGTTCAGGTTTTGATCTGACTCCCCAATCCTCTTATAAAGGGATTACAGTTCTTAACTATAGACTCAAACAATTCACCTTCCTTGTAGGGAATAGAACCTGGGAACTCTAGACTAGAACTCCATAGCTTAGTCCACTGTACCAAAGAGGCTGCTAAAAGACAGGGAAACGAAACATTTACTAATGTTTATAATAATAATAATAATAATAATAATAATAATAATAATAATAATAATAATAATAATAATAAAAATTTTGATAATAAAAATGAGTTTTTTCAAGCTTTGATTAAAATAACGTTACATATATTAATATATAATGGTCTAACCACTCACAATGGTCTACTGTCTCCAATTTTGCAAGACCAGTAAAACCAGTCACCACCACCTGTTCTTAGCCAGACCATTCTTGGCACGAGACTGAATCCAAGGATAACTTTCAGGGGGCTGGATTCCCGTCCCCCTCAAATTTGGACTCGAAGTCTGGTCCTTTGGGTACTTTTACCCCACCCCCTTTTCCTTTGACCCAATTTCCTTCTGTTTGGGAGGCGTGGTCGAGTCGGTACGAAAAGGAGAGGGCATAGCTCCTAAGTTAAGACGGTTCAAAATTTGATTACAGAAAAAAAAAAATTTATACGTAGCTTATAACACAAACAGAGAGAGAGAGAGAGAGAGAGAGAGAGAGAGAGAGAGAGAGAGAGAGAGAGTATGATGAAGTGATCCGGGAGGAGAGTACAAAGAGACAGAGAGCAGTAATAAGGAGAGTTTCCCACAAGCCGTGTCTCACGCAAGCATGCAATCCATTAAAGGTGAAAGTTGGACTGCAAGAGCATCAAAAACTGATGTATCGAAGTCCCTCTTTCCCGTCTGAGTAAACACAAGATGAAATCTTATGAATACGGCACGTGGCACTCTTGAGTGTCACATATGAACAGACTACCTCTTTCTTTCTCTCTGAAGAGGAAGACGGAGAACCAAGGGAGAAAGAGAAACAGCCTCTCTCTCTCATCTTGAAATCGTTTCTTCCCCTCTACACACTGTCTTTTATGTCCGTCTCTCTCCGTCTAGACTCCTCTCGTTAAATTCCATGTTTTTTTGGCACTGGTTTGAAAAGACTATCAAAATTTTCGGTTCCCGGCTCCAGACATCGCATCCTTTATAATAATAATAATAATAATAATAATAATAATAATAATAATAATAATAATAATAATTGCCTTCTGAATCCGTGGCTGTGTTGGTTTGCATGTGCCATACCGGAAGCTGATGAGAGTATACAAGAATTTCCTGCGCTTGGCGTTTGAGAACGGAGTTTTTCATCTCATATTCGACGAATCCTGGACAAGGAAACGATTGAACGCTCTCGCAATATACGCAGAAATTCGACTGACAAAGCGTCGATTTCTGCATGTTTGTGAAGACTGCGGTTATTATTATTATTATTATTATTATTATCATTATTATTATTGAAATCAGTAGTAATAGTGTATCTGATATGAAAATTAAGTCTCCAGAGATATCTATTATTACTATTATTGATGTTTGGTAAACAATGCTGAAACCCCCAAATACCCAGTCAAAACAAAGCATTAATAATACTCTGTTAAAAGGTCAAAAGGAGGAACACGCACGCAAACACACACACACACACGTGTAAAACACCTACACAGCTTTTCCAGAAAATAATAATAATAATAATCGATGCGTCAAAAGGCGCTCTCTCTCTCTCTCTCTCCCTATTGACGAGAAAGCTTCAAAGGAATTTATTTATGCTTTATGATAATTACAACTGCTGTTATCAGGAAGCAGAACTCTCGTCTGCTTTGGACAAGCAGAATTCGTGAGTGGTTTTAAACACCAATAAGAGACTGATTCGGACTTGAGTTCAACGCATTTATCAAAAAACTAATACTACTATCACGTAGGGTCGGTGTTTTTAAAATTGTCTTTCTATTCACTTCTCTGCAGCATCCTTCCATCCGAACTTCTCTCTCTCTCTCTCTCTCTCTCTCTCTCTCTCTCTCTCTCTCTCTCTCATCTTCCTAGAGGCAGTTCATCTACCTTTCCTTGTATAATACAATGTCTAATTTATATTAGTAATTCGGATATTATTGGAGGATGCCAGTCCAGCAAAGTGCTGGTTCCAAGTTCGGATAAATGGAATGGGTTACTGTCAGGAAGGGCATTCGATAGAATGCTTCGGTCCAAATCAATCACTGGCCTTTCTACACGTTGGAGAAAATAATATATTGTAGTAAATTAGTTTTGGTAATTTTATTGAATAAAGTTTAATAATAATTATAGTAAATTGAATAATAATAATAATGTATCTCGAACTTTTTATAATACTGAATATTGTTAATGTTTATAGCAATACCGATAGCTACATTGACTCTTAAGACAAAAGGTATACGCTAAATATCGCCACTAAAAGCTAAAATGAATGAGCGAGCAACTGAATTTCTACAAGTATACAGAAAAGCTTAAACGAGTGGTTTCAAAGCTAAACGCTTATAAAAATCACCGCTACAGATAACTTAAATAAGCAACTGAATTTCCACAGGTCTACGAAGATATCAAGACAGCTAAAACGAGGATATAAAGCTATACGCTAAAGCCACGCGCCTTCGCTACGCATATGCCTTGGCTATTTCAAAACCAATGTAGCTCTCAACTCTCACCTGAGAAGAATACCTAAGAGAAATAAACATTAAATACAAAACTGGCGAGTGACAGCTCTTAACCTCAGCTAAATAATATAAAGAAACACTCCTTCTTTTGAATGAACCATAACACGTTTCATTAATCTTAAAATTTGAGTGAAATTTCGGTAAGTTTTCAAAAGTTTCTTTTTAAAGGAGTACCTGCAATATGGCAACAGCAGAGTAGACGCGATTGGAGGCGGCAGCGGTGAGGGGGGGATAAGGTGACGGATAGGGGGTACGAGGGGGTAAGATGGGACGAATCAATAGCAGGGTACGAGAGGCCCACAGTAGGGGCTGAACATGCAATCTATGAGCAATTATATGGTAACTTATCTATACAATCATTTATAATGTCGTTTCATTTGGATTTTTGATCTGTCTTGAAAGTGGTTCACATTTTTGACGGATAAAAACATTTATTGTTTTGCGTAAAAATGCGTACACGTGTTAAGTGCAATAAATTTTAGACAAGGAAATTTTTATGTATTACCTGAGAATGAAACTTTTATATATATATATATATATATATATATATATATATATATATATATATATATATATATATATATATATATATATATATATATATATATATATTAATTTTTTTGGCAGAAATTTTTTTTTTTTTAATTCTAGCCTGAAATTACAGAAAAAACGCTACTATACTAGATCCAAGAAAAGACACACTGGAATTTTTGTCGGTGCTTAATCCGAGATTGAAGCAAAATGCAGGTGTCTAATGTGGGACTAAGGCACATGTTAAGTAGCGTAACTTAACCGCACGATGAACTGTAGTCAACATGTATTATAACTTAATTCCTTGCAAGGTGCCTAATTTGGGATTGAGAATGAAACAGGTGCTTATTCTGGGACTGGGGTATATCAGGTGTAATTCTCTAATACAATCGAAATCATTCAAACACACGCAGATAGATAGATAGATAGATAGAGAGAGAGAGAGAGAGAATCTGTAGTTTCCAGATATGAGGCGAGGAAGCAGCGACGATACTATTAACTATTTTGAGAGAAAGGGAGAGAGAGAGAGACTAAAAGGAGACAGAAAATTAAACTTGCGGCTATCTTCATATGATAAAGGAAAAAAAAAATACTGAAAGACTCATTCCTATAACGGTGAAGAATAACATCGTAAACAGTTTCGTCGAGAGGAGAAATCTGATATCCAGATCAAAAGTTAGCACGAGGGTCTGCCCCTCTCTTTTTATCTCTTACTATTTAATTTTCGTGCTTTTCCCTCCAATTCCCATCTATCCTTAATCCACTCCCCTTTTTTTCCCTTCCTATCCTATCCTAAAAAAAAGGAGAATTAAATTTCTTTGTTTTTATTACAAAATAAGTACATAGAGATATTACATGATGTTACCTGAGTGTAGTAGTCCTCGTCAACTCAGCATAATCAGTGAGTGTATCATTAGATAAAACGGTGTCAAGAAATCGGATTTCGGTAATTCATTTGGGGAGGGGCCAAAACTTAACAAACACATTTATTTCCATTTTTGTACAATGGTTATTATAAACATTACTAAACCGAACCTACCTAAAAAAAATATTTGTAAAATGTCTCTCATATTAATAATAATAAAAAAATCTTTATATAACGGAAATTTATTGCTAATTCCCTACTCCAATCTGTCTGTATCCAACCCCCATTCGAGTGGGTACTAACAACAAAACACTTCAATTCGGTTTTTACGTCACGAACTCCCTTTTCTACTAAAAGCTAGGACGGTTGTCTTCTTACGAAGGACTTGTTTTGGCAGATGTAATAGTTACCCTAAGTGTATTAACAACAAAACACTATCGATGATTAATCCACATTCTAGCGACTAATTGTCTACTTAAAGGGGATTATAAATGTCATGATACTGTATGGGTATGACCTTGGTGTCTGTGCTTCCGAAACATGGCGAAGTCATTTTTTGTCAGTGACGAAAATACAGTTTTGGGTGATTTTTTTTTCCCCAATAATCAAAGGCAAAATATCAAAATTAATTTACTAGAACAATTTATCCCTGAACCCCATACTATAAATATTTCCTAAAATACTTCATACCCACTACTACCCTATACGATAAATGCAAAGTTATCAATAAACAATACTGACAATACTAAGAACCCCAACGATAAAAAGGGACAAACCATATTAAGTACAAAAGTCTTTTGTCCTAGATAATTACATATGCATATATACATTACATATGTATATTTACATTAATTATGCCTATTGTAAGTACTGTTTACGAGGGCATTACCATAAAAGGTCTGTTGGAATGACAATAGGACACTCGAGAGGTCACTTGAAGTTAAGGGAATATGGAATTATCTATTACTCTCCGAATGCCAACGACTCATGATTAGCTTCTGCTATCATAACTGTGATCGGTTTTACGTCACGGATTCTTCTTTCTACTAAGGGATAGGACAGCGTCTTCTTGCGAAGGACTTTGGTTTTGGCAAGAGTGACCGTTACCCTGAGTAAATGCTTTACCAAACCTCAGACCGTGGTGGGCTGCGAACCATTGACCTAACGAATCAAAGTCGCGAGCGTTACTACTTAGCCACGGTGACCACTATTCCACTTACTATCACAATTATACATACAAGATATTGGTACTTATCAAAGTATGTCTCCTGGCTATGACAGCAACAATAGAAAGGCCTAAAAGTCAACATAGGTCAACGGTTTAGAGCGGTTATCTATCACTTTTCTCTTACAACAACGAGAATGCTTATATTCTGCTATCATAAACTTTATGATAGTAATCTATACAAACACAAATACTGACAGATATGTAAACAGGTCTGCTTAATATGATAGTAACAATGGAAAGCCCGCGAGGTCAACATAGGTCACACACAACAACGAGAATGGTTAGATTCTATTAGAAACCTAATGATAGTAATCTAAACATACAAAAATATCGCGATATATCAAAACAGGTCTGTTGACTATGATAGTAACAATGGAAATCCCGCGAGGTCAACACAGGTCATAATTGGAATAATTTCTTATAACCTCTCCAAAACAACGAGAACAAGTAGATTCTGCTATCATAAACCATATGATTATAAATTACATACACAATACAGCGATTAATAGCAGCTAATGATAATTACGATAGAGATTAGGATAAGCCAAGAGGTCAACCTAGGTCAAAATTGGGGCCGAATATTAAGACTCCTCCCAACTGCAGGTAATAGGGAAGAGATAGTCAAGAATGCAGGTGGTTTTGAGATATGTTATCTATAAACTAATCTTAAGTGCTTTATAACAGCATCTGTAACAATTAAATTCGAAGTGGGGAGTTGCCTGCAGGAATTTTGGTGAACGGGAAAAAAGTAAAATTTAACTAGATAGGAAAAATATCACGGGAAAGATTTTATTTTAACCTCATGAACAAAGAATTAAAGCGATAAAAACTATTTAAAACATGTTTAAATAGACAATATTTAATCATTCACATTCTGCCAACTATTTATGTATGAACGCGTTGATAAAAGTGAATAGAGTGAATTTATTCACTTCAATAAAAATATATTGAAACAAAACATCATAGTTTAGGTTAGGTTAGATAGTTTGTAATGTAACATTATTTTCATGGTTTTCTTGGATTCAGTTCTTGGATTACGAGGACCTGATTAATATGAGGGCAAAAAAAAATTATTCAGTAACTTAAGCGAGGTAAGGTAATGACACAATACAGGTTAGGTTAAGTTAGGTGCAATTTTTTTTTTTTGTGATTCTTCATCAAGTTTAATGTGTCTGACTTTTGTTTTGGATAATAAAATTATTTGATTAATATACTTAGTTTTAGCCAAATTTACGTTAAAGATGGAATGTAACTATGTCAATGTAATGCAGAGGTATTAGGTGTTAATTAGGGGTGTGACTTTGGCCCGATTTCTTAAACAGTGTAAACCTAGGATACCATATTGTTAGTTAGCTAGACACACCAGTGTAAACCTAGGATACCATATTGTTAGTTAGCTAGACACACAAATGGATTTCATAAACGCATCTGACTCGGTTCTCTGTATGGCTAGGATCCCGTACGGGATCCTAGCGAATTTAGGATTTTGACCATGAGGATTGTCCCGTGAGCTTGCATTGTGACAGGGGGTTAAAGGAATTCCCCCATGGAGGGGTGTTATCCGGTCCTTATCAAGGGTCACTTATCAGTTTAAAGTGATATCGATACTTAACAACGCAAAACAACGCGATAAACCACGTTATTATATGACCTGTATTGTACATAAAAGTCCTTACGTAAGGAATTATGCCATCCGGACCTTATCAAGGGTCACTTATCAGTTAAAAATGATACTGATATATGAAGCTCAAAACAACGCGATAACAAACGTCATATGGCCTGTACTGTACACAGAAGTACTTACGTATGTAATTATGGTGAAATCTATTTGCTATAATAGACCAGTCTGTGTATATAATCCAAAAATTTTCATAAGTATGTTTATCAGTATTATAGATTTAATTACAGTTTTTTTTTTATCTGTATTTCATCGCGATTTGCTCATTCTAAGTGACTACAGAGTTGCAAATACATACATACATACATATACCTTGGCTGTTTCCCCCTTTAATTGGGGGGTAGCCGACATCAAGAAAGGAAAGTTTTGGGAGAAGTTATTCTAATAATAATAATAATAAAATTAAGTTTTTTTTTTCATAAAACCTACCTTTATTAGTATTATTATTATTTGGGGATAAAATACTTCCTCAATGTTCCCCTGCATGTCGTAAGAGTTGACTAAATGGGGCGGAGCGAGGGGACTAGGAATCCCCTTCACTGTATTTCCTCGTCCCAAATAGACAAGAGTATTTTGCCATAACTCTGCCACTCCCCTTATAAGGGGAAAATGGTTAATGTATATAATCATTATTATCATTTTAATAAAATGATATTCCGACTTGCCATCGCCTTCACTGTCCCATAAAACCCTAATAATGATAATTTTTGCTTGTTTGTCAAAGGTAACTGACGAACTGACCTCCCAAAACACCAGGTGTATCTCATAGGTAGGTCATATACCCATCTATATTAGCCTCAGTGAGTGACCCCCATTTAGAGCTGGATTTAGTCCTCAAAGGAGTGATAATTGTTTTATAATTGCGTTTTTATTTCACTCTTTTTCTCTCTTTAAGACAGATACGAGGCTAATCCCTTTGAATATCTAATGATGTACTCTCTTGGAATGCTGAGTTGACAGTTGTTACAACTCAGGGGTTATATTTTATTAACAAAATATTCACAATCATAAAATTATGAATATATTTATATATCATTTCTTTCTCCCGTTACTTATTCAATTCTCTAAATTCTTCGGAATTTCTGGAGCAGGTTACAATTAGCGACCCCAAGTACATTAAGTAACTTCGTAAGCTGTTAGGGTATGTTAGGTTAAATTAGGTCTGAACCTAATTAGCCCAACCTAACAATATACGGGATTTTTAATTTATTGGGAGTCGCTAATTTTCACCTGATCCGATTTTATGAACATATTTTAGACCCACCTAAGTTCCTCTACCCCCACACATGGAAAAACATAATTTAGGAATAGTAAGTGTGTGTGTATATATATATATATATATATATATATATATATATATATATATATATATATATATATATATATATATATATAGAGAGAGAGAGAGAGAGAGAGAGAGAGAGAGAGAGAGAGAGAGAGAGAGAGAGAGAGAGAGAGAGAGAGAGAGAGAGAGAGAGAGAGAGAGAGAGAAATTCTCAAAGGGCAAATAAACAAAAATGACATCACTGAAACCAAATTGCTCCATAGAAGTGAGAGAATTATGGAAATGATGAGGAATACATGGGGTAGGAGACGAGTGGTTGGATGGGAGGAGACCAGGGGGATGAGGGGAAAGCCCGGGGAGGGAGGGAGGTGTTTGGAAGAGGGGCGGGGAAGACGATGACCCCACTGGGCAGGTGAGTGGCCGCACTGATTAAGGAGTTAAGGACGAAGAGGCAGCATTCTCAGCAGAGGACATATAACTACGTCATAACTTTTATTGAATGTTTAGATGGAAAAATATTGCGTCTTATGTTTAATTCATTTAAATAGAGGCTAATACCTACTGTGTATGAAGAAAGAAACACACAAACACTGACTTTTATTGCATATTGAAAAGAAGGCCCAAGTCTTAATGTCTATAATTTATTCGGTAAACACTATCCAATTGCAGATGTTTGAAAAACATTTAAAAAATAATACATTTATGGCATGCTTGGAAAAATAATACTTTTTTTATGTGTAATTTATTCGCTAAATAATAGTTATTTACCTACTGTGAATAGCTACGTTTAGGAGATAAATTATTACTTTGTTATATATTCTTTGAAAACTAACATGTTTGAAAAAAAAAATTCATTTATATAGGCAGGCTTGGAAGAAACATATTTAGTTTTGTCTAGTTTTTCGTTAAAATCTAATAAATTTTCTCGTGCCCGGGCCTTTGTTGATGAGGGCAGTTTCTGCCTGTCCCGGTGTCACACTTATAAAAAAAAAATAATAATTCCGGACTGTGAATGAAAACTATAAAAGAATAATCCATTCTAAGTCTTAATTTAAGCGATAACGAAAACAAACTTGTGTATTAAAGTCTTTTAATTAAATATAAAATACTGAAATAGTCTTAGATTCCTTTCCAATTTCATATGAAACGCATAGCCTATAGCGAAAAAAATGACTGCTATACATAGCCTCTGTATAAATATATGTATTAAGTAGATCTGAGGACTTGATACATAACGAAAACATATTCCGTTAATGACTTTAACTATATCAATAGTGATATATAAGACCTTGATTAGGGTCAATAACCTACCCCTATTCCTACATAAAAAATAAAATAAAAAAAACTTTCAAGGCCAAAGGGTGAAGAACCAGTAGGCTTATCCCGTGAAGAGCGGAGAGTTACACGCAAAAAAAATAAAAATACGATATTTTGTTATTAAAGTCCTTCGCTAGAAGGCAACCGTCCTAGCCCTTGGTTGAAAAGGGAGTCCGTGACGTAAAACAGACACGCATGCACGATTCATTAAAATGGGACTTAAAATCTGACTTGGAGACTGAAGACTACAAATCCCCTAATCTATAAAGAAGCGACAATCTTATGCTAAAATGTCAACAGAAGAAAAATAAAATTTGAAAATCTATTATGTCCATTCTTAAGTCAACACCAAAGCAGAAGAATAATCTTTCCTCCAGTAAAATCAATCAACTGATCATTTTCAGGTTGATGACGAGTAAGCTGACCTGATGAACCAAAGACATCCTGAGTTCCTTGACCCGAAGAGCTATGATGGAAGTAACAGAAACGGTGGCAAAGGCTCTATTTTCGCGCCGCCTTTTGTAACCGATTTCTAGCAGTGAACCAGTCATCGTCCTGCCGCACTCCCCGCTGTCATGCATGTGGCAAAACCCCTTCAGAGGAGTTTCTTGATCCCACGAGGACTGACGCGTGAACACTCCTCAAAACTATTATTTTTTTTTTTCTTGCAGGGACGAATTGGTTTCAATATCCCAGTATCTGTATCATACTTTATCAGTCAATTTCAAGTGTCTCTGATATATAGCGTATTCATTTTCTCATTTACAAAAGAGTTGAGGTGAATATTAAACATACAGGATTTGATAAGATTCACATACCGTGAACAAAAGGGCTCTGTCCAACTAAAAAAGGATTCTCTCGCAAGTTTCAACGGCTGCAGTATTTGAAGTCAAGGCCGACCAATTACCCCTCCCTCCCTAAAACTCCCTTAGCGTTCTATTCCTACTTCTTTAGAACCCTCAACACCAAGGGCGTTGCTCTCTCCCCCCAACCCTTCAGAGACCCCACCATGTTCACTCTCTTGCCACCTCCACCCACCCTAACATTAAAAGCTCTTTTTCTACCCCTCCCATCCGCCCCTGAACATTCAAGTCCACCTGGTCAAAGCCACTAACTCATGTTGACTCCACACAGATGCTCTATGATGGAAAAAAAAAAAAACAACTGATCAAGTACAAGGCTTCTTTCAATTTGATCTTGCCCTATAAAACCTCAAGTTCAAGTCCCCCCCCACGCAGGGTTAGATAATTGACACTGACAATATCTTGTGTCCACGTGGCTTAGATATAGCAAATAAACAAAGGGATGAGTCACATCACACCCACACATACTCGGTTCTAGTTTCTTAGAAAGCAAAGATGGGTGTCCATAGTCTACAGAGGGTTAGAAAATAGTTATTCAAAAACACGTTGTTTAATATATATATATATATATATATATATATATATATATATATATATATATATATATATATATATATATATATATATATATATATATATATATATATAAAGAAATCTTAAAGACTGTTAAAAAATTATAATCTCAACACACCCTAAATTAAGCACAAATCAAAATTTATTTATATTGTTATAAATGTATTCAAACTTAAGGACATAAGAACATAAGAATAGAGGACACTGCAATATGCCTACTGGCACACACGAGGCAGCTCCATTTTTTAATTGTATTTTCAGCATGTCTAACCTATTCTATTCTACTCTACTTATTTATTCTGTTTTTCTTTTTATGATTTTTCTAATAAGCACTAACCTATTCATACCCACCCTACCTCTGTCATATGTCTATCTAATCTACATTTGAAGGTGTCTAAGGTATTGGCATTTACTATCCTACTAGGAAGCTTGTTCCATGCATCAGCTACTCTATTACCAAACCAATTTTTACCAATTTCCCTTCTGAACCTAAATTTATCAAGCTTAAATCCATTATTACGAGTTCTGATTTGATCATGAATTTTTAAAACTTTATTAATATCTCCCTTGTTAATCCCTTTAAACCATTTATACACTTCAATCATATCCCCCCTAACTCTTCGCCTCTCTAGAGAATGTAGATTAAGTTTTTTTAATCTGTCCTCATATGGTAGATTTCTGATATTGTGTATCATCTTGGTCATTCTTCGTTGCACTCTCTCCAAGGATTCAATTTCCATTCTATAATAGGGTGACCAGAATTGCACAGCATAATCTAAATGGGGCCTAACTAATGCAAGATAGAGCTGCAAAATAACTTTTTCCGTCCTATTGCTGACGCTTCTGGCTAGTACAGTGGTAACGCGCTGGCTTCGCATTCACGAGGTCGAAAGATCGGTCCCCGTCCAAGACCGAGAGTTTAAGCTGTTTACTGGCAGGAACTGCTGTGGTTGGACATCACAGTGGGGGGTTGGGGCTTGCCCTGGCTGACGAATACCCATTGTAATGAAATGGAAATAAAGGCTTCTTGAGATAAATCCTAAAATTCTGTTTGCTTTATTTCTGACTGCTGTGCATTGCTCTCTTGGCTTAAGACTACTACTCACAAGAACTCCCAAATCCCTTTCACACTGAGAACTCATGATTTCA
>JAXCGZ010013475.1:0-20000 GCA_037179515.1 Halocaridina rubra | reverse complement strand
GCTCAGCGTGTATAATAATTTTACGAATGAAAATCACAAGACATTATTTCCGTAATCTCATCAGGTACAGAATAGCGTTCATCAACGGAGATGCCTCTGAGAAGTGGGCGGAGTCAGAGAGACACCTGACCCAACAACGGTCCCTCATTCCGTCACCGGATGTCCCATATCCGGAATGGGAACGCTGATGGAAGACTTACGTTATAAACTTTGATGCACGAATCTGTTATAAAACTTCATAAAATAAGTCATCATTCCAAAACTTCTAATAATAATAATAATAATAATAATCTATATACAATAGCCACGATCCCCCTTATACATGATTGGCTGAGTCAGAGCAAAATACCTTGACTATACGGAAAGAAAAAATCATAGGAGGGAATTCTCTATCCCATCGAGTCGACTTTTACGACACGCAGGGGAATACAGACTAATAATAATAATTATTATTAGTATTACTATTACAGAAATATTGTAGTAATAGCAGCAGCATTTTTACATACAATTGCAAGTGTAATTTACAAAAGGAGAGTTTTTATTTAAGGCGCATTAAGGGGGGTTTACACGGTCAAACGGTTCGACAGACAAGTGTTTGAAGTGATGTTCGAACGTGTGAACGGGGGTATTTGGTTGTCGAACACGGAAGTGTTCGACAACCAATACCCCGTTCACACGTTCGAACATCACTTCAAACAACTGTCTGTCGAACAGCGTTCGACGAACCATTTGACCGTGTAAACCCCCCTTTAGTCATGAGGACAGTTTAAAAATAGCGGCAATAGTTTTCCCGTGATAGTTCAACAGTAGTAGTTCACAGGAATATTTAAGAGTTGCCAGCGAGGTAGTTCAGAGTGTTTCAAGTCAAAAAATCTTAACAATGAGTCATATTGGCAACCTATTCGAGCAAGGACGATACGGTGATGCCTGCATTTGTTACTGCATGTGGAGAAAAAGAAGCCGAAGTAGTAGTCATAGTAGAAGTAGGAAAACTTTAATCTGAGAGGATGCCCACTGTATGAAAGACAATGAAATCTAAGGAAGAGTGCGCGCGTCTGTCTGTCTGCTTATATGTGTGTGTCAGTGCGTGCGAGATCAGATTACCGTTTCTTGAAAATACCACAAAGTATAATCGTAGGAATTATTGATCAAATAACAAGAATACTGAGAGAGAGAGAGAGAGAGAGAGAGAGAGAGAGAGAGAGAGAGAGAGAGAGAGATAAATACCGAACATTATTCAAGGTGAAAAAAAAAATCTAATTTTCATAAAACAAAAAAGTATAAATAAAAAATAAACAATTAAAAAATAAACCTTTAACCGAAATGAAGATAACTTTGTACAAGTAAAATTATATTAATCAAATAATATTTTATATCCAGTTTCCACTAGCAATAACCAGAGATAAAAAAAAAATATATTAGCACGAGGGTTTGCCCCTTTCTATTCATCTCTTCCTTAAATTTCGTGCTTATCCCCCCAATCCTTCCCATCCTTTACCCCCTCTCCCCAGTGATGACACCCTGAATAGGGCTAAGAGAGTTCACTCGATGCCGTCACTATTCTTCCCCCACCTATCCTATCCTATCCTATCCAATGTTAATGTTAATGTTAAAAAAATTTCATGGTATTATATCAGTTAAAATCAATCACAAATGTACAATTACACGTAAACAAACAAAACAAGTAAACAAACAAATAAGTAAGCAGTAAACACTTTAAACGAGTTACCAACACATTACGCAATACATTTATATATTAATTAAAGCATTACAAAACATTCGTTCAGCTATGTGGAGAATGTGTTATATGTATGTATGTACACATATGATATGCTTATATGTATGCTGGCTAGTACAGTGGTAACGCGCTGGCTTCGCATTCACGAGGTCGAAAGATCGGTCCCCGTCCAAGACCGAGAGTTTAAGCTGTTTACTGGCAGGAACTGCTGTGGGTGGACATCACAGTGGGGGGTTGGGGCTTGTCCTGGCTGACGAATACCCATTGTAAAATGGAAATAAAGTTTATATAAATGTGTTTATGCTTATGTGCATATTCGCCATGTATAAGGTGTATGTATGAGGACACATGCTTATGCATGTACGTTCTTATATATTAGAATTTGTATGCGTATATATGTATCAAAGTACGTATATATGTATAACTACGTATGCATGTATGTACGTAAGCCTGCATGTATGTATGTATGGTATAGATAATATGGATGCATGTATACATTTACGTATGTTCAGTTAAGAATATTACATAAACTATATGATTGTATGTATGCATGTATTTACTGTCCAAACAATATCAATGTGTTTATGTACGTCGAGTTAAGACTATTACAACATACATTTATGCTTGTACGTACGTACGTGAACTTTTATCATACCTTGGGCACGCTGTGACCTTGACTCAAATTATTAGAGCAATTGAGTCTGATGATCTGTCCAAAGGGATTTGAGTGTGTGTGTGTGTGTGATTACCTAATGTGTGTGTGTGTGTGTGTGTGTGTGTGTGTGTGTGTGTGTGTGTGTGTGTGTGTGAATAAAATTGGAACACTGCTCGTGGTTGCCCGTCTCCATGCCATATAAAAATAAATCTGTAATAAAAATTATTTTGCCTACTCTGTTGTATTACTGAATGAGCAAAAATAATCGTGATAAAAATAACTGCTAATAATAATAATAATAATAATAATAATAATAATAATAATAATAATGAAATATTAATATCAATATGACTAAAAACAAGTGAAACAAATTACAAATAAAAACTTTCATAAGACAAAAACAACAAATAAAATTTGAAAAATAATAAAAAGATAAAATTAAATAAATAAAAAAAAAATAAAAAAAAATATTTGCATTATAAAGAAATAACGAATAAAAAATAGACAAGAAAAAACATAGTAAAATAACTAATACAGGAAAAATAAAAAAATAAAACATTTTAACAATTTATTAAAAAAAATATTCATTACAAAAATATATAAATAAACCAATAAGTAAACAAACAAAGTCTATATTGCAACGTAAATCATCAAATAATGAGGATATATAACAATAGGTAAAAAAGAGCTTCAACGTTTGGTTTGGTTTGGTTTAGGTTTTACGCCACGAACTCCCTTTTCAACTAAGGGCTAGGACGGTTGCCTTCTTGTGAAGGACTTGTTTTGGCAGATGCAATCGTTACCCTGATTGTATGCCGTTACTAACCTCAGTCCGTGACGAGGGCATACACTCAGGGTAACGATTACATCTGCCAAAACAAGTCCTTCGCAAGAAGGCAACCGTCGTAGCCCTTAGTTGAAAAGGGAGTTCGTGACGTAAAACCTAAACCAAACCAAACCAAACGTTGAAGATATATGACAATAGGTAAAAAAGAGCCTCACCATATTTTCCTATTATCACAATTGCAGACGCTGAGCTCACAGGACGGCAAAGTGGAGTTCCCCACGTGGCGGCGTGACCCATGGCTTTATTTGGGCTCATAGAAAATCCCTCTCTGCAATCATAAGGGCGGTTTACACGGTCAAACGGTCGTCGAATGCGGCTCGACAGACAAGTGTTTGAAGTGATGTTAGAACGTGTGAACGGGGTATTTAGTTGTCGAACACGGCAAACGGTTCGTCGAACGCGGTTCGACAGACAAGTGTTTGAAGTGATGTTCGAACGTGTGAACGGGGTATTTGGTTGTCGAACCGCGTTCGACGAACCGTTTGACCGTGTAAACCCCCCTATAAGGACCAGCGCACTAAATAATAACGAAACTTCAATGGATAGTTGTAGAGAATGAGGCCTCTTTCAAATCAAAGTGGCACGTGGCACGCCAGTTGAAATCGAATATCCGAAAATATATGAAACCTTTCACACAGTAGTGGCGTGACACGTCCCATGTGCGACAGTTGTTTTGCAAGCAGCAACCCATCCATACACATAAACACACGTGTTATATTCCTCTAACTGCACCACATACATTCTGAAACACACACACGGCAGCCCAACAATTGCACCTATCAAAATCTGAGTCATACATACATACCCACACTTGAAACCAGTATGATGCATCACTTAAAATCATATGCACATACATGAACACACACTCACAAAAACACACATGACAGTCGATCAGACAGCATTTCCTCGGATCTGAAGTAGTTCTCTACGAAAACAGACCCTAAGGCTCAAAACTTTGCATCGTATAATAAAAGGTCAAATGAGTGTCAATGCTCTGCAAATCCTGATATGCTTATGACGTCAACATGTAATTGACACCAAGCTGCCTAGACTCTAAACACTTCCTTTAATGGACATGCATAATGAAGAAGGCACTGAATAGAAATAACAATCTCAACAATGAAGGTTTTTTTTTTAGAGAGAGAGAGAGAGAGAGAGAGAGAGAGAGAGAGAGAGAGAGAGAGAGAGAGAGAGAGAGAGAGAGAGAGAGAGATGCCTCAAATAAGAGCTGATAAGAAATAATAATAATCAGTGTTATAATTATTATTATTATTATTATTTTACTATAAGTTTTACTATTATTATTATTAGTAGTAGTATAATTATTATTTTCATTATTTTATTATTAGGGAAACTAAAGGATATATCAAACTGAGAGTGATATACAGATGGCTAAAAAGATTTAGACAGGTCGATTGAGAGATGGGGTGAATTTGAATGATATAGTCCCTGAAATATATATATATATATATATATATATATATATATATATATATATATATATATATATATATATATATATATATATATATATATATATATAAGAATACATACACAGGAAGACAGAGATAGAAAAATGTAGACAGACTGATGGCAAGATAGAGCGATAGATAAAAATGGCTAAACAGACTAACAGGTACATAGACAGACAGGTGTAGAGACTGATAGACAGGTTAAGATGTAGATAGATAGATAGATAGTTTCAGCGTATCCAAAGGGAGCCGCCGCTGTTGCTACCACACTTCGCCTTTAAAACTTAACCCCAGCTGGACCGGACGGGACGGCACACCATCCCACCTTCCCAGGGACCCCACAAAAGACAAGCTGTACCGTTCGTACCGCGAACGTAGCAACGGCACATGTTGCAGAGGGTACATATAAGAAGACTATCTCAATAATTTGGGTACGACCATGATTTTCCCAGTCTTAAAATAGAATATCAATGCGCGTACATACACAGACAGGTGTATGTATGTATGCACGTACGTACGTGCATGTTTGCATATATGTACGTACGTAAAAAAGTACAAATGTGTATGTGTGTGTACGTATTCGAACCTACAACACAAATGACAATTCATCAGCGTCCATATAGTGATACTGATTTGCAAATGAATGATTTATAAACAAAGCTCGACTTGAAAGAGTCATAAAGATTCGCTTCAAGACAATGACGAACGAATATTTGAGCAATAAAGACTTTCCTTTAAGTCATTATAATGACCTTAAAGTAATTCAAGACTTTTATGCAATGAATGAGTGAAAATAAGAAAGATTCTCATCAACGATAAAGTAAAATTAACTTACAATGGCTTTCCTCTAAGCAAAGTAAGATTTGCTTAGATCAAGCAAGACTTACTTCGACAATGAAAGATGGATTCTCAGTCGCGAAGCACATCACCAAGACAATGTAAGATCGACTCAAAGTCATCTAAGATTCTCTTGAAACTGAAATATCGACTCAATATATAAATGCTCTTTCTACTGAGTACTGCAAGATCTACTCGACTGTAGTCACCGTGGCTCAAGCGGTAGCGTCCGCGACTCTGGGGACATCAGGTCGAGGGGTCGCGCCCCGTCACGGTCTGAGGTTAGCAAGGGTATGCACCCAGGGTAACGATTACATCTGTCAAAACAAGTCCTTTGCAAGAAGGCAACCGTCCTAGCCCTTGGTTGAAAAGGGAGACCGTGACGTAAAACCAGAACAAACATGAACTCGGCTGAAAGACTGTACTTTGAGTATTTCATGATCAAAAGCAATAAAGACTCTGTAATGTAAAAAACAAATAAATCCTCAAAGCAATAAAAATTGTGTAAAGTAAGATCCACTCAAGAGCAATAAAGACTCTTTCAAGTATTACAAAATCAAACAAAACAAACTCAGTAATGCAAAATTCACACAGATTAGTAAAGACTGTGTAATGCAAGATCTACTTAACAGCAATAAGGTCTAATCTGAATAATTTATGAATGGTAAAAAGGCATCTAAAGCTTTCTTTTAAGTAAAGACAGATTGACCCAAGGTCGATCAAGCCAGAGTAGTGACAGGTCAAATCAAAAGCAATAGCCAAGGACCTTTGAATTAAGGTCAACTTCGAAGAAATATCATATGAACAATGAGAGGTTTATTCAAGTGAAAAAGAGGCTTTGAAGGAAAAAAGTCTACTTAACAACAATAAAGATTTTCTTTAGAGTAAAGTAAGATCTACTTAAAAACTACAAAGATTTTCTTTGGAGTAAAGCAAGATCTACTTAAAAGCTACAAAGAGTTTCCTTTGAGTAATGCAACAAGTAACAACTACTTGAAAGCTATAAAAACTTTGAAGAAAAAAGTGTACTTAACAGCAATAAAGATTTTCTTTGGAGTAAAGCAAGATCTACTTAAAAACTAAAAAGATTTTCCTTTGAGTAATGCAACAACTACTTAAAAGCTATAAAAACTTTCCTTTGAGAAACGCAACATCTAATGAGAACCAATACATACTCTCCTTTATAATAATAATGATAATAATAATAATAATAATAATAATAATAATAAAAACAAAAAAACAAACTCAGCTTAACAGCATGAAAGTCCATTGTTTGAGTAGTGTAAAATCTACTGAAAAGCAATAAAGACTCCTGAATAACGCAAGATTTACTACGATACAATTAAGACTCCCTGACCAATGCAAGAGACTCAACTTCATCAAGGTTCTCCCTAGGGCACCAAAAAAAAAAATATTCTAGACCACGAGAGGTTTTTTATTTTCTAGATAAGTTACAATGAACTTAAGAGAAATAATGATATTATTCGATGCAATGCGTCCGACTCTAAGTAATAAAGTCACTAAAGCAGAAAAATGAACGGTTCAACGCACAGACTCACGCAAAGGTGTAGATCTGGCGCTAAAAGTACGTTTTGATCGGTGTGATTATATCTCAACGATGATCGTCAAACGATTGTCTAGAGCACTTTCTTTGTTTTTTAATGGGGCTGTTTTGCTTCGAACTCGAGGCAAAAGAGCCCCATTCAAAAACAAGAGAATAAGTACTATAGACAATCGTTTGACGATCATCGCTGAGCCACGAACGATCATCGTTGAGCGATAATCGCACCGAGCAAAAGGTACCTTAAGATGGTAACAATATCAAAAGGAGATTGAGGTGAATAACCTCTATGTGTGAGAGATGTTGGAAGAGGGAGGAGGCGGAGGGGGAGCAATAGGAGGAGGGGATGATGAAGGGGGAGAGATTGTTTTAAACCATCCAGGTGAGAATGTGCTCACGGTAGTAGCGGACGCAACAGATGTGCAAAAGAACAGTACTGTTAACGTCCTACGTTTATGTTCTCTCTATTCAGTTTTTCGGCAAGATACGATGGCATCTTGCTTAATGGTTGGCGAACTAAGTCATGGAAAATTATGATGATTTTTCCAGGTGAAAAAAAAAAAAAAAAAAAAAAAAAACTTGTATTTTGGGTATGATGTGGAAATATTACGGTGATTTTTCCAGGTGGAAACGTAGTGTTTCAGGGGACTAAAAATAATTAATAAATAAATAAAAACTTATATATTAAGTCTTGGGTAAAAAAATATGGCGATTTTTCCAGGTGGAGAAATAATTTTCATTGAATAAAAAAAAAATCATACTAATATTTTTTTTGTCTCAAAAAATAAAAAATAAAAAAAAATGGCGATATTTCCAGGTGGGATGGTAATGCCTCATGAAATAAAAGTAGCATACTTTTATTTTTGCTACGTTGTAGAAGAAAAAAAATATGGCTATTTTTCCAGGTGGAAAAGTAATGCTTAATGCTTCATGGAACAAAAAGAACCTACTTTCTGACTATATGACAGTCATTTTTACACTACATTTACCTGTCATTTCGAACTAGGTTAGGTTAATATGAAATCAACATTAATTAAGAATTTGAATGCAAATCATCTTTATTATTGAGTAAACGCTGGGAGATAATTATATTTACTCGATTTTTAAGTACTGTTCAATAGATGCTTTTCAACTTATTTTGGCGATATAATTTACAGTAATGTGAAGGCTTAAGCATTTGACAAATATTAAGGACATCATCACTCAGGTAACAGATAATGACTCACCCTCATCCATCCCTCATCTTTCATTTAAGAAATAAAGTTATATTGTCGACCAGGAAATACATAATTTTAACATTGTTTATTTCACAAGAAAGGCTGATAGAGCAATGCTCTAAATAATAATAATAATAATAATAATAATAATAATAATAATGCAAAGACTTACTACTAATATCCAAAACGGACATTCGACCAAACACGAGCACAGACACACGATTGGACATTAACATAGAGAAGATGGAAATAAAGTCTTATTATAGCACTGCACGTGAGAAAACCAAAAACAAGAACCTGCCCTCTTAACATAAACAAGGCATTACTACAAACACCCAAAACGCGCCTTCGATCTAAACAAGATGAGAGAGACAAGAGAGTGAACATAAAACCTTAAGTTAGACTATTTATATCACTGCACATTAGAAAAAAAAATGCAACAGAAAAAATAAACAAAACAAGACCCTGCGTAATGCATGTGTCCCCGAAGCCATGGAACAGGCAAAATATCAACAAGAACTTGGCCTCTGAGAGAGAGCTGGAGCCAAGCGTAACAATCTCAGTGGTTGTTTACACGAAACCCAGAGCAAGGTAACGGGACGGATTGCAGGGTCGTCTTTGAACACCTGTGAGTTAAGGCCATGCCCCTCCCTATTCATCCAACACCTTAGCCCCAGGCCACTCTTCCCCCTTCATGCTGCTACATCCTAAAGGCCCTGGTCTTTAAACACCCTCACCCTAAATCAACATATTCAGTACAATGTTATTAGCCCTTTAATGTTCAAGGAAATGTAATACAGATATTTCTAAAGATACAAATACGTTATTATTATTATTATTATTATTATTATTATTATATTTTATTTATGATTGCGAAAGAAGACAAAATTATTATTTTTATAATTATTATTTCCATTATCATTATTATTATGTTATGAATACAAAAAGAAACTTGTAAAAATATGAATACAAATTATTATTATTATTATTATTATTACTATTTTTATGAAAACCTGAAAGAAATTTGTAAAATTTTAAATAAAAATTATTAGTTATTATTTTTACATACCGTCTTATTACATATAATTAAAAGACAAGACTGAGTTCAAAAAATTTGAGAGAAAAAAATACTCGAAAAAATTTAAAAAAAGTTTTCCTTCCTTAATGTAAAACTCGTTAAATCTCTGAGACACTGTAATTAATCAAAACTAAAGTGCATAAACAAATAACTGCAATAATAATAATAATAATAATAATAATAATAATAATCATCATCATCATCTAAGAAGCCAAATAGCTTAAATTACGTATACCGTATAAAATATTAACAACAATATCTCCCAAGTGTAAGGGAAAACGCGGGGGGAGGAGGGGATGGGGCTGAGCAAGCAGCAGCTATGAAGAGGTTGAGGACCTCAAACAGCAACAACAGCAGAAGGGGGATAAGGGGGGAATAAAGGGGGGTTTAGAAACAGCAGCACGCGGCGCGTCGTTCGTTCACTAACCTTAGTGGGGCGGTCAATCACCCCAAACACCGCCATATTTCGCTATATTAAAATCGCCAAAAACGCGGCTAAATGCGAATGATTTCGAAATTTGGCGAAACGAGGATATAATAGACGTCCATTGGCACCTTCTGGCATAATGAGAGTCTAAAATATCATTTCTAAATGGTATTTATGAATACTTTTCTTCCCATCCACCATCTTGAATGTAGCCGAGAGCTTCACCTCTCAAGCTCCGGTCAGTCACCCCAAACAGCGTTCACCGTTTTAGAAATAAAGTAAACTAATTCGGAATGATTCGGTGTTTTTTCATAACAAGGGTAGAGAATATGTCTTTTTGAAGCATACGAGAGCACTGCAGATGGAAATAACCATTTCTAAATGTGTTTAATTGGAGAGAACTCTTTGGAAGAGGCAACGCGAGCAACGGCCGGTCATTCAACCCTTAGCTCGATCACGCACGGCGAAAGACGCCAACTTCGGTAGACGAATAAGAAAAAATAAAATAATTCGATGCCGAGTAAGCTATTTTATACATTTTTTGTTAACGTAATCTTTATTGTATAATACTTGATGCTAACTCTGCTTAAAAGAGATACTTGTATCTTTTGTTTGTTTGCAGTCACAAGGTAAACAAAACACTCATAATACTAAAACTATTTTGAAGATCCCACAAGATTTCTCTCACCACGATCCTCTAAATAATACATAAAAGGCGAAAACCAACATTTATCGTATATAAATATCAATAAGTGACTTTCTAGGTGATACATTCTTAGCTAGAAATACTAGGGCGTAGGTGGTTCAACCTAGAAGGTTAGTGGGTACAATTCTAGTTTTTTTTTGTTTTTTTTTTTTATGCCTGTCCCTAGTCCCCCCTCGTCCTACCGAAAGTCGAGAGAAGAGGAGCCTACATTCTACGCATCAGAGGGGATCGACCTCACAGCGTCCCATCTTAAAACATCTACCACAACACACAGCTTACCAAAGTATCGTTTTTCTTGTTTTTAAAAGCTTCGCGATTCGCTGTTTCTTACTAACATGTGTTGTTGTTGTTCTTTTTCTTATTATTATTATTATTCCCAATATTTACCATCTACTGGATGAATTCAAACCTTGGACCCGTAGAATTATTTACAACCATGGTTGCATTACTGTGTTCAATTATTATTATTATTATTATTATTATTATTATTATTATTATCATCATCATCAGTATTAACTCGTTTAAAGCTGGCCAGTCATATATATATATATATATATATATATATATATATATATATATATATATATATATATACAGCGGCGTGCACACATAAAACTGACCTCTAAACATGACCGAGTTAAAAAGACGAAATCATATTACTAAGTACATAATGGGCATGTATTCAGAACCACGACTATAGACAAGACCTAACATTTATATCAATTACACACACACGCATGCACGTACACGTTTATTTGGTCAGATATTAGAACTTAAAGTATGTCTTGCTTTGAATGTTATTGCATATTACTAAACACCTCACGGTGTATATATATATATATATATATATATATATATATATATATATATATATATATATATATATATATATGGTAGGAAAAGCCCAGTAAATAAAACAACGAAAAATATATATAAAAAGTACTCATTAATTTCGTGACCTTAACTGGCCACCTTCTCAAAGTACAAGTTAAGGTCACGAAATTAATAAATACTTTATATATATATATATATATATATATATATATATATATATATATATATATATATATATATATATATATATATATATATATATATATATATTCGTTGCTTTATTTACTGGACTTTTCCTACCATTTTAGACAGTATGTTAACAGTTCAGTGTTATTAATATATATATATATATATATATATATATATATATATATATATATATATATATATATATATATATATTAGCAACGGCACATATATAGCTATTTAATTTTATTATTATTATTATTATTATTATTATTATTATTATTATTATTATCATTATTGGAAACTAATGGGTTTCAAACTTTCAGTGATTTATTATTATTATTATTATTATTATTATTATTATTATTATTATTATTATTATAAGTAGTAGTAGTTAAAGTAGTGCTATAATATCCCCTAATTATTATTATTATTATCACTATTGTTAGTATTATTATTATTTATCTAGTTACGGTTAACCTCGTCCCCAAATAGCATTGGCATAGTCAACAGTGGGAAGAAACTCCATATGGATTCGAACTCACGACTTTCTGGGAGGGAGCCAAAAGCGCTACCCTATGAACTACTTAGGGGTAAAAAAAAAAAAAAAAAAAAAAAGTCAAAACGTAGTTCCGGTGACCCTAGGAAACATATGAAAAATCGCGGATATACATATCGTCCAGTGTGACCAGAGATTCAAACAACATTTTACCTAATAAATCGCTGAGTACGAACTGAAAAAAAAAATTGTCAAACCCACAACGCTGAGTCTAATGTGACCGCAGCTGTCAAGCTTTATTATGGCTACGAATTCAGGTCTCGAAAAAAATTGCCGAATACAACAATAAGTTTCCCAGTCTGACTGGCGCTTTCAATATACTAAAGCCTGAATATAGCCGAGCTAAAAAAATAAAAATAAAATAAAAAGTTGCCGAATCTACAACTCTAAGTGGCAAATGTGACCGCAGATATAAGGCGCATTCAAACTATTAAATCATGCAGTAAGTTTGAGGGCGATCAAGCTTGAAGACTTTTGTTCACTTGATCACAAATACAAATACATCAAACCTGTAAGTAATATATATATATATATATATATATATATATATATATATATATATATATATATATATATATATATATATATATATATATATATATATATATATATATATATACACAAATACTTCACATTATTCACTATTAACTTAATCTATCCTACCGAGTGGTCAGCCGTCAAAAAAATATATCCTCTTTTCTGAAGTAATAAGCTTTTAGATGACGAAACAGCTAAGAATATCCCGTTATAGACGAGAATAGATAGAATAGCAAGTAAATGACATAGAAGATAATGGCGTTTTTTTTTTCTTCCTTCAATAACGGTACACGAATGTTCGTGGGAGTTGCAGGTGGGGGAGGTCATACTTAAGATATTGTCGCTATTCGGTGATTTTGGGAGGGTTCATACTTGATGGGATTAGGTGTTGTTATTGTTATTATTGTTTATGTCATTGCTGTTGCTATTATTATTATTATTATTATTATAATTAACTTTGAAGAGGGTCCTGAACTTTAAACCTTTAAATTCATTTATGATATGGTAACTACTACTAATTATTATTATTATTATTATTGTTCCGGTTTCACGTCACGGACTCCCTTTTCTACTAAGGGCTAGGACGGTTGCCTTCTTGCGAAGGACTTGTTTTGGCAAATGTAATCGTTACCCTGAGTGTATGCCCTTACTAACCTCAGTCCGTGACGGGGCGCGAACCCTCGACCTGCCGACTCAGAGTTGCGGACGCTACCATTTAGCCACGGAGACTACTAATTATTACCATTATCATTTGTCAGGAAATATATATTTTCCTTTATATTAAGTATAAACTCCAACAAATTACTGAATACTGACTCATATTAATGACCTCCCACCTCCCCCAGCCATTCCGCACCCCTCTGTGCTGCTCCCGTCCCTCCCCCATCTTTTCTCCACCCACACCTCACCCCATCCACAAAGGCCCAACACCCTGCAAGTTCCACCTACACCCTTGCCACCTATTCATGCCAGACCCCATTACTCCACCCTTCCCATTCTCCATCATGCCCATGCAACACCATCCAACCTCGCTCCAGCCCTCCCCCATCTTGGCCATGACACGCCCCCTCCCCACGCCCCTATACCCATACCACACCCCATGTACTATGGAATTAGCTCCAACGAACAACAGAGACAAGATTCGAGGATAACACATTTTATTTCTATGTATGGTAAAACTTAAACAAGAAAATGAGTTTTAAGGGGGTACAGACGATCATTATTACTGTCAGTAAAAATACTGACACTATTCTATTGGTGTGAACTACTACGTCCATATGATGGACACACCGACAGTAATAATGACAGTACAGGGAAATACTGTCAGTAATATTGATCGTCTGTTTAGCCCTTTAGTGAGAAAAAAGATTAAAGTATCAGTTAAAGATAAATAACCCCAAGAACATTAGAAAAAACACCAGTAAGTAGCTTGGATGTATCTTACATTAAGTAGGGTTTGGGTTTATGCCTGACCTAACCTAATAACTTATAGGGTTATTTAATGTTTTGGGGTAACTGATCTTTACCTGATCCATTATATTAATAATAATAATAATAATAATAATAATAATAATAATAATAATTACACCTACTCAGCGTAGAAACGCAATCAATACACGAGCAACCATACGAGTACATACGCATACATGAGACATGCAGTATAAAATAATACTGGATCTCACCAGTTTAGCTATTCAATATAAACACACACACACACACACACACAACGGTTTAACGTATATCTATTTCTAGGAAATCTTCGGTCTTGAATATACTCATTTCGGGATGACAAGAGTAAACCCTAGTATTATGCACTGGAATTTCCAGAAGGGCTTACGTACGAATTCACAAAAGGGTCAAAGGATTAAATCTACGGCTTAACTTACGGAGTTTTGGGTAACAAATGGGGTTTGAACTTTCAATGATTCATTTATTTATTTATTATTATTATTATTATTAGTAGTAGTAGTAGTAGCAGTATTAGTAGCTACTGATTTTGCCTAAAATTACATTATTATTATTAGTAGTAGTAGTAGCTATAGCAGTAGTAGTAGTTACTGTTTTTATTGTTGCCAAAAAAAAAAAATTATACATTTTGATACATCTCTCTTCGATTTGGTAACAAAATATTTAACGACAGGCAGAGTTGCCTAACACTACATTTTTAAATGTACGATAAAACGCCTCATAACATCCTGGTTAATCTATCTTCCTCCACTGTTTTGGCAACACTGCAATCGAATACTTTTACAAGCTGAACTTGAAGTACCAAGATTCAAAGTGCATCTGCTGACCTCAGCAAGAAAAAATAGCTATAGACCTCAGAAAAAAAAAATGGTTGCTGGCCTCAATGCGAAAAAAAATCACTAACCTTAGTAGGAAACTAGCTACTGACCTTTAGTAGGAAACGGATTTTACCTGACATGGGAAACGTTAGAAGTCTAGTTTACAGAATTTCTAACTGGATGAAGGGATGGATTGGCGCCAGTTATTTTTGGGTTGGTGACGTAAAAAGATAAAGATTATATTCGGAGAAATCTCGGGAGTTTTCTGGAGAAAAAAAAAATCCAAACTTCCAGCTGTCTAGTACAGTGGTAACGCGCTGGCTTCGCATTCACGAGGTCGAAAGATCGGTTCTCGTCCAAGACCGAGAGTTTAAGCTGTTTACTGGCAGGAACTGCTGTGGTTGGATACCACAGTGGGGGGTTGGGGCTTGCCCTGGCTGACGAATACCCATTGTATTGAAATGGAAATAAAGGTTTATTATTATTATTATTATTATTATTATTATTATTATTATTATTATAATATGAGACATGGGGAATTCCCCGTCTCCGATTTATTTAAGCATTTTTAAATGACCTTCGAATGTACATAATAATAATAATAATAATAATAATAATAATAATAATAATAATAATAATAATCATCATCATCATCATTATCTTTATAAACCAAATCCATACTCCCCCTGTAAGGAAGATGGCTAAAAAAAAAAAAAAAAAAAAAAAAAAAAAAAAAAAAAAAGGGGGGATTCTCAGTCCCCTCGCTACACCCCATTCAGTCGAGTTTTAACCGCCCCAAATTGGTTCATAATATAATTTCCGTTACTTATCTCACATCCGAATAAATAAACAAATAATATTCAAAATGAGACTTCCTTTCATTCACAACAGAAAAGTGAAATTATTTCCGTTCCAGATAAAAAAAAAAAAGTTGTTTCATTTCCTTCCTTTGGTGACGTTATGGCAATATAGATAGCGCTGAACTATTGCTAGAAATTTTAACAGGAGAGAGTCGAGAAAAATAACATTGCAATCAATCTATCTATAAGAGCCATTTTGTCCCCTAATAAGGGGAGTGGCTGAGTCAAGGTAAATACATTGACTCTTTGATAAGAGAAAAATAACATAGCAATCAATCTATCTATATGAGCCAATTTTCCCCTAATAAGGGGAGTGGCTGAGTCAAGGTAAATACATTGACTCTTTGATAAGAGAAAATGTCGAGGAGGGGATTCCCAGTTCCCTCGCTCCGCCCCATTTGGTAGACTCTTACGACACGCAAGGGAACATGGTCGTATTCTAGACCCCCTCCCTCAGGGGGAACATGGCATCTTTGATAAGAGAAAATGTCGAGGGGGGGATTCCTAGTTCCCTCGCTCCGCCCATTGAGCAGACTCTTACGACACGCAAGGGAACACGGTAGTATTCTAGACCCCTTCCCTCAGGGGGAACATGGCATCTTTGATAAGAGAAATGTCGAGGAGGGGATTCCCAGTTCCCTCGCTCCGCCCCATTTAGCAGACTCTTACGACACGCAAGGGAAAATGGTAGTATTCAAGACCCCCTCCCTTAGGGGGAACATATCAATCTAATTAATAAAATTGTGTTTATACATGATGTTGCCAGACTTGAAAACAATGTTAAACTTCGTTGTTCTGACAACAGATAAAAAAAGGAAATTATCATGCTAAGAGGATATCTGCTTAGATGTGGGGGGTTACTGATGATATAATAATCTTTAAAAGTCACACTAAGTCCTCCATTAGGGTTAAAAAACTCATGTAAGAAATATAAAGCGTTTTGTCATAAGTCCCCATTTGGATGGGGGTGGAGAGACACCTTAGGCTAGGGGGATTAAGGCTAGATGTCCTTCCTAACGCCCAACCGTGGGATCAACCCGCGGTAGTCGCTTTCCGAAGAGTGCACTCTACCAGCGAGCTAACGTGGTCCTTTCAGGCAAGAATAAATATATGAATCAGCTTTATTATACAGGTTCAATTTAATAAAAACAATTATGACTACTCTTACCCAAGGTCTATTAAAACTAAAAAAAATATATATATATAAATTAATAAAATCAAATTCTGGCGTAAGGCATTTAGAACGTTCCCAAAAGCAACACAAACTTGACATTTAGAGAGAGAGAGAGAGAGAGAGAGAGAGAGAGAGAGAGAGAGAGAGAGAGAGAGAGAGAGAGAGAGAGAGAGAGAGAGAGAGAGAGAGAGAGAGCATAACCTTACTGTAAATTCTGACGTAGAGAGAGAGAGAGAGAGAGAGAGAGAGAGAGAGAGAGAGAGAGAGAGAGAGAGAGAGAGAGAGAGTATAACCTTACTGTAAATTCTGACGTAAAGATCAAAATATTTCCTAAAGCAAAATAATCTTGGCATTCATGAGAGAGAGAGAGAGAGAGAGAGAGAGAGAGAGAGAGAGAGAGAGAGAGAGAGAGTATAACCTTACTGTAAATTCTGACGTAAAGATCAAAATACTTCCTAAAGCAAAATAATCTTGGCATTCATGAGAGAGAGAGAGAGAGAGAGAGAGAGAGAGAGAGAGAGAGGAGAGAGAGAGAGAGAGAGAGAGAGAGAGAGAGAGAGAGAATCCAAGAAAAATATAACCATTCACTCATGCTTTATATCTTGACTAAGAGTGAGTATAACCTTTGGCGCGCGGAATACACACACATAAGACTACTTATAGCTCCTGGCACCTAAGCCTCAACCTTATAATAGCCTTTTTGGCACCGACCTGCTCTCCTATTATAACATCTTAGCATTACCTCTCTTGACTCTGCCGAGACCTAATTTGGACAGTGACACAACTTAAGACATGACCCATACTAAAGCTATTTCCAAACTGAATTTCTGCAGACTACCAGGCACCACGAAAGCAAAAAAAAAAAAATAAATAAAAAAAATTGAGCCACAAAAAAATATCTCAACATCAATAAATGCAAAAATAACTTTCAGATTGTATTATACGCGAAGATTACGAGCTCTGTATATGACACGTAGACGGGTAACTACGTACATAATCTCTTTTCGCTGATACAGTTTGAGAATTACATATATACGGCTCAAAATACTTGCAGAGATCGTTAAAGAATATAAAGATTAATTTGACGAAATTATAATCTAAAATAAGGAGTCCATAGAAGGAATAATACTTATAGGAATAGTGTATAACAATAATAATAATAATAATAATAATAATAATAATAATAATAATAATAATAATAATAATAGAATCCAGATCCCGTTTTCTATGCTTAAGACATATTGCACAAGATATATCAAACCAAGTGCCAAAGCGAATTAAAAGATTCAACAAGTGTGAGATAACGTTCTTTCCAAAGCAGCCCAACCTCTTAATCACAAAATAACACAATTCTATCATTCAATAAAACTAAAACTGAAAACATTAACCAGATTTTGATAGGAGTCACTAAAATAGCCTATTTTTATTTATTTTTTATTTTAGAGATAGGCTACTATGGACTACTAAAGAGGACTAAAACGGGCTACTGAGGACTACTAAAAACAACTTAAATGTTTTCTAAAACTAATATTCTGATCGCAAACACGACAAGCGTCACTTCTAGAACCGTTACAAGTTTTCTTTTATCTTTTACAACATTAATCCTAATACAAATTATGACTCACAGAGAGAGAAATGACTGATAAATATTTATTAGTCCATGTGATTAGCTTCGGTGATAACGGATTACGTCATTAGATAACCATTTCGATGCTGGTTCCCGATAGCCTACATGTATATAGACAATGATATTAAATGACATAGTTTATATTTGTTGTTTATGAATCATGGTATGATGGTTAGGTTAAATTTGGTTAGGTTAAAATAGACTACAGATAGCGAGGTAGAGTGAATGTTCAAATCATTCCTTTGTTAGTTATTATCGAAAGGAACTATTTTTTTTTTAATTGAATTTGATGGAAGGTTAATTGATACACAATATTATTTTTATTACGCAACTATGAATAAATTTTAAAAGGCGTAACCTTATAATATCTGTCTTAGACTACTTTGATGTCACTTAAATCCTTTGAAGACAGGATTAGAAAACTCTTGACAAAATAAAATTAAATTAATATAAAATTTAAAAAAATAACATGCACTGATGTCCGTTACCAGAATACAATCGAAATATTAATAATAATTATAATAATAATAATAATAATAATAATAACAATAATAATAATTAGGAGACAAAGAAGAAAAAAGAAGAACAAGATTTATCATTATTATTATTCCACGATTAATTTACAATTACCAATTCATTTTAATAATAATAATAATAATAATAATAATAATAATAATAAGATACAGTATTCCAATGCTCTAGTCCGAATGGTAATTCAAGGAAAAACTACATTTAACCTTGAAGACAGGAATAGAATCATAGATAAGTATACAAGTTTCCTTAAATGAACCAAACTATTATTTCCGGTTTCCAAAACCGGAAGTATGAAAAAAACATTAAAGATTTCGTTGTGCTTACGTACGTACGTACGTACGTACACACAGACACAGACACACACACACACACACACACATATATATATATATATATATATATATATATATATATATATATATATATATATATATATATATATATACACACACACACACACTTGAAAAAGGGTGTTTTAATCATAAACGAGGAAGTTTAAATAATAAAAAATACACATACACATACGTACATACACTGAAAAAGTAAAGATAATACATACACCTACATACACTGAAAATAAATACATACATACATACATATACACATACATTACATAAAAAATCAAAAGACTATTACATAAACATCAAAATCTTCTTTATAACAAATATATACATATAAACATGCACATATACATACACATATCCATCCATCCATATATACATACACATACAAAATAAAATGACAAACCTGTACACCGTGAAATTAAATAAAATATAAACCTTAGTGCATAAACAAAACAAATAAACAAAACGCAGACACAAACAGACACCCTTTCACTGCAATGCAAGTGAAGTGCCAATATCACA